>JABSTQ010010271.1:0-165941 GCA_013358835.2 Ixodes persulcatus
GGGACGCCCCGTGGGAAAATTCGACCCGGAGGGCCTCATCTTCGCCGTGCGGCTCAACTCGGAGCCGGTCGAGCTCTACGACCTGCGCGCCTTCGACAAGGGCCCCTTCAACACGTTCAAGCTGCCGCGGGACAAGGAGTGCGACTGAACGGGGCGGTCATCCGCCTCATCGACGCCTTCCAGGCGGTGCCCCACCAGAGCCTCACGGGACACACGAGCAACAAGGCGGTGCCCCTGGAGGCCTCCTTCAGCCCTGACTTGCAGTTCGTCTTCAGCGGGTCTGCGGACGGCGGTGCTCAACTGCGACCACACGGACCCCGTTCACTGCGTCCAGTTCAACCCCAAGTACGTGATGCTCGTGGCGGCCTGTTGGACGATCTGGGCGACAACGTGGCCGTAAGAGACTGGGGGGGGTTGTCCCGGGCATGGTGGCCACTGGCGGCCTTTTTCCTTTTTTTTTCATTATTTTAGTTAGATGTGTGTTGAGTGTTTGTGTTGGTCTACCCGTTTGCGGGTGACTATTGGCTAAGGAGGGGGGAGTGTGGGGATCGTGATCCCTCAACATTCTGTCACGTCAGCGTTCTGGCGCGCCGTGGCGGCCGCGCTGACGTAGCGAGAGGTGGCGCTGCTTACCACTGTGAGTGGCTTCCTCCTCTCCCCCTTTGGGGCGATTTCCGTAACGAAAGCCCGCACAAAGGAGATCGACGTGTCGCTCCTTGATTGGCCACTTCGCCCCCGCTGTTATCTCAAAACCAGCGGACAGCGGGAGCTGGCTTCTCTTCTTCCTGGGATTTCGGCGGCGGCGACAACGGGGAACCGTCCGGCGCACCGGTGAGCGTTTACCCCGTCTTTTGTATCTTCGTGAACGACCGTTCGGCCGTGGGCGATCTCCACACCGACGGCGTTCACCAGCTGATTGCCGCTGTCTCTTTTGTTATTTGTTTGGATTGTAAATAAACAGAGTTTATCACCGTTACCAACGTGACTGGTGTCTCATTGCGCTCGACGAGCAGCATGCCACGCGAGCACGAACCCGCTTCGCGGTAGAGCGTCTCGCCGCGACCGTGGTACTCCCAAAGGCATTGGCCCTAAGGAGACCCACAACCTATGGCATGAAAAAAGGCACTACCTAAAAGAAACCCGGTCGAATATCTCGTTTCTTGACAATCTGTCTGCCACGAACAAGAAGCTTCTTTGGTTGCTGAAGGGGAAAGCTGAAGAAAAACAATATCAGTTTGCATGGCAGAAAAATGGTAACTTGTTCGCGCGAAAGAAGACAGGCGACCGTGTTATAAAGATCGAATGCGAGGCCGACCTTGATAAGATTGTGTGAACAGCCCGTTGGCTGCGGAAGAAATTTGTTTTTTTCCCCGTTTCTAATGGCGGACTATTATCACGATCCAGCATCTTTTTCTCGTCTCGCTCGAGAATGTCTTGGCTGTAACAAAAATGCGTTATCATTTTTTTTCACTTAAATGCTAGAAGTCTTTGTAATAAACACGATGACATTGATATGTTTTTGAACTCCTTAAATTTCACTTTTGATATCTTAGCATTCACCGAAACGTCGTTACGAGCAGAGATGACGTTATCTGTTTCCCAGGCTATAACAGTGAGGGAGTATATCGAAGTGATAAGAGGGGCGGGGGGGTCGCTATCTATTTTCGCGATAACCTCGATTATGAAGTATTGTTTGAACTGTCAAAAGTCAATGTTGACTATGAAGCAATAGTGGCTAAATGTCGTTCTTTGATAGTAGTTGCCGCTTACAGACCCCCTGCTGGGTCATTGACGAAGTTTTTTTAATTTGTTGAGGAAATTATGGAGTATGCTACTTCATTTAACCTCTCTTTAGTCTTAATAGGCGACTTCAATATTGACCTGACCTCTCCTGTGAGTGGTTCTTTGGAATTACTTGATATTGTTCAGACATACGGATGTGATAATACAATTCTATTGCCAACTCGAATAACATCAGAAACGGAAACGCTAATTGATCTATGTATTACAAACTGTCACACGGAGGCTGCTGGTGTCTTATCTTGTAATCTAAGTGACCACTTACCAATATTCAGCTTTATTGTCGGCCCACAAAATTTAAAGAGTAATTGTAATAACACTCCTGTGCTATATAGGAAAATTGATAATAGCTCGATTTGGCTCTTCTATTCTTTGGTAGCGAATGTAAATTGGGAATCTGTAATAACTGAAACTGACTCCAATAAAGCATATACTGTAAAACCCTTAATGTTTGCGAGCCCTCAATTTTCGCGAATTTCGCGTATTGAAAAATGCGCGAAATTTAAGGGCACGCGAAAATTTCTATCCTTAAGAGTTTCAATGCAGACGTGTTCAATTCGCGAAATTTAGTGGCCGCGATTATGTCCTCTGTGACAGATTCGCGAAAAATAGGGGCCGCGAAAATAAAGGGTTTTACAGTAATGTATTTCTAGGCCTTATACAGAGGAGTTATGAACAGGCATTTCCTTGGCAAGAATATAAGAAGTATAAAAAATCAAGAAAACCTTGGATTTCATGTACGTTATATAAGCGCATAAGGCAACGTAATAAATTGTACGAAAAGTTCATTACAACAAGAGATTCCGGTATACTACAAGAATTCAAGAAAGTGAGGAACAAACTCAACGCGGATATTAAAAAGGCGAAAGCTCACTACTACAAAAATAAGTTTAGTTCGATATGTAATAATCCAAGGAAAGTCTGGCAGGCTGTAAATGAACTTACCTCTAAACCCCAAGCTCTTGCCCCAAAACAACTTACAATCGAGCAGGTGACCTACTCCGGCCAATCTCTTGCAAACAAATTTAACTCTCATTTTTTCGTATCGGGTTCTTCAATGTTACCTACCACGAGTACGCCTAGGTGTGAATCCTATGTTACATCACCTTTGGATAATTCAATTTTTCTAGCACCCTGTAGTGAAATAGAAGTAAACATGATTATTAAATCCTTAGGCAACAGTGCCGCCTGTGGTGAAGATGGGTTGTGTTCTAAGCCAATAAAAGAAGTTTTCTCTTTAATCTGTTGACCCCTTGCCCACATTTGTAACACTATTTTAAGCACTGGTACCTTTCCAGAAAAATTGAAAATAGCAAAAGTATGTGTAATTCATAAAGGCGGTCCTAAGAATAACATGAGTAACTATAGACCAATCTCGGTACTCCCGGTTTTCTCCAAAATAGTCCAGCGCGTTATTTACAAACGCTTAGGTGAATTCTGTGTGAAACATAACATTATTACAAACAACCAGTATGGATTCCAGAAAGTTAAATCAACGGAGATGGCATTGCTAAATATAAAAAATAAAATCTTAGACAACATCGAAAATCAATGTTATACACTAGGTGTTTTTATCGATTTCAAAAAAGCATTTGACTCTATAAAACATGACATCCTACTCCGAAAACTACCGCTTTATGGAATAAGAGGTACTGCACTTAGCCTGATCCGCAGCTACTTAACATCTCGTCTTCAGTATACAGTCCTCCATGATGCGCGCTCTTCTCTAGCAAACATTCTGTATGGTGTACCGCAGGGATCAATTTTAGGGCCTCTACTTTTCCTTCTTTACATTAACGACATAATAAACATCCCAGAAACTCCTGACATAACTTTAAGCGCAGATGACACGAATGTATTTTTCACCGGAAATTGCTTATATACTTTAGAGACACAGACAAACACTTGGTTGGACCAACTTCACTTGTGGTTAGTAGCAAATCAGTTAGAACTAAATACGTCGAAAACTAAGTATATCATTTTTAGAGCAAAAAACAAACCCATTACTAACACAATTAATATATCCTTTCAAAACTCCAATATTGAACGCGTAGAATCTTATAAATTTCTTGGTGTTCGTTTCCAGGAAACTTTGTATTGGACTGCCCAAGTAAACGATCTCCGAAAGGAGATTTCTAGATCCATTGGTTTGCTTTTTAGATGCAGACAACTTCTTCCAAACTGGTTAACAAATCTATACATCTATGATTCACTCGAGGCTTTATTACTGTTCATTGGTGTGGGGGACAACCGCTCGAAATAATATTAAGCAATTACTTACATTACAAAAACGCGCGGTTCGGCTAATTGATAACTTGCCCCGGTTTCAATCAACTTCCTATAGTTTCAATAAACATAAAATACTTAAGTAGATAACCTTTTTTGTCTAAAGGTGGCGATTGCAATTCATACACAAATTAACATTGATCCTGACATCTTTCACGAGACGTACCTACCCAGGCAAACAAATTACAACCTGAGGCACCAGCAGTTTCCAAAACCAAAAATGAGAACTAATTATGGCACTCAAAAATGATCCTACCAGATTACAGATATCCTAAACAAACATTATTGCGTGTATGAGATGGCCCAGGAAATCACTTCTATGTTTGATTTCAAAAAATACTTAAAAGAATATTTTAATGCTGCTTGTGTACATACCTAGTGAGTTGTGTTATTAATCGGTGCTTTTTGTTTTTGTTATTTAAGCTGAAGAGTTTTTAGCTGGCTGTAATAATTTCTTTCTTGTGCTGCGAGCTGGCTTTTCATTTTCATTTTATTTCTTTATCTCGATTTGTGCCCTACTGTTGAGAGTTATTACAGGGGTTGGGACCCAGTCAGGTGATTGTATTCGCCTTTTGTCCCAACCCCCTTGACAATTGTGTCAAAAATAAAATAAACAAACAAACAAACACACAAACTAATAAGAAACGATAAAGCGCAGAAAAGGAAATAAATAACTGAAAAATTCAGATAGGCAAGGCCGGCGTACCGACTGGGGCCGGTCGTGAAGGGTGAAAACAAACCCGAAACCGAAGTATTTAAAGTCACCGACAGATACACTCTTAAAAATGTCATAAGTTTACTTTCCCGCAGAATACTGTAAACGACTTATTTTTTGCGATTAGGTCAAAGCTGGAGTTTTGGAATAATTTGCGGGTTCTAATTTTCGCGACGTGGTAAGATCTCAATATAGATTTTAATGTGTTTACATTTTAACGGAATTTTTCGCGGGACCTATTTTTCGCGAATTGTAGGCAATTGGCGAAAATTAGGTCCTCTCGAAAATTCAGTCGTTTACAGTATTCGGAGCGCCAATCATTGTAATCTGAGAAGAGACCACGGCGATTCACGAGACTGAAAATATGTTAATTTCATCCGCCATGCTCAATATGGCGCCATCTATCTTATTTCGTGGCAACTAAAGTCGTCAACCACAACGCGACCCCCGAGAAGGCGGCCACACCAGCTCATTCAGAGACTATCGGCCTTAATGCAGTTCTCGGCCGTTGTGCCCTATTCGGCCTCAAAGCCACCCCCGGCCCTTTCGCCCCTCTCGGCCTTAATGCACTCTCGGCCGTAATGCGACTATCGGCCTTAGCGAGATGCTCCCTCTTAAAAAGGGGGGGGCGAGGGGGGTCGGAGACAAGTTGGCATCACTATGTAGCCATTATCTATTCACTGAAGCGGAACAAGGGGTGTTTCCAGGGAACTATTCTTTCGACTGCGGATGGATTTCAAACAGTCGCATCACGATTATGGGAGGAGCTTCTCCTACCTTCTTGACTTGTAACCGACTATAGATGAAATACTCGGCGACTTCAACAGCCGTACCTGATGGAAGGGCATTCGTCCCGGCGTAGCGTGGGAGATAGTCGGTCGTGGGTCGCGACGATTATCCATCGAATTTCTTGCGACGATGGGGAGAACGGTCCAAGCATTTCAGATTTGCTGAAATGGGGCAGATGGCGGCGCAATAGTGGCGCAGAAAGCTTCGCAAAATCTCGAACGAAGCGCCTGTAGTAGGCACAGAGGCCAAGGAATCTTCTTGCGGCCTTCTTGTCCGCCGGCGGGAAAACTGCTGCTACGGCGCGCGTCTTCTCGAGGTCAGTACAAACACCCTCGCTGCTCATGACGTGGCAACTTGAGCTCACCATAAGCGAACCGAGATTTAGTTGGCTTGAGAGTTAGTCCAGCGGCCTTGATGGCTTGAAGTACGGCACGGAGTCGTCCTAAGTGCTCGTTGAAGTGGCTGACGAATACTACAACGTCGTCGAGGTAGACGAGACACCTCTGCCATGTTAAACCTGCTTGCGCTGTATATGTACATTACACGCTGGAAGGCCGCCGGCGCTGTGCATAGTCCGAAGGGCATCACTTTAAATTCCTACAGTCCGTCGGGCGTGACGAAGGCAGTCTTTTCCCGGTCCCATTCGTCAACTTCGATTTGCCACTAGCCACCCTTCAAGTCCATCGACGAAAAGTATCGGGAGTGGCGTAGACGGCTCTAGAGTATCGCCGATGCGAGGGAGCTGATAGACGTCTTTCTTAGCCACAGCGTTCAGTCGACGATAGTCCACGCAGAACCTCAGGGTTCCGTCCTTGTCCTTTACGAGCACGACTGGTGAAGCCACGGCTGGAGGATGTCATCGTCGAGCATTTACCTAACCTTTTCTTGGAAGACTTCCCTCTCTTTCAAAGAGACACGTGCTACGGCGACTGGTGGACTGACTGCACGTCGCCGTCCCTAACGATGTTTATATTTATTAGGGAGTTTTCGTAGATCGTTCTGGCGGCTCCGCTACGCCTCCGCTACGTTATCCGCTACGCCTCCGCAACTACTTCGCATGCGCCAATCTAGCGCAGACCTTGCGGAGTTGCGGACGTGGTTGCGGAGGCGCCTTACGAAATAGCGGATCTCAAGATACACTGAATTGTGTGTATTTTTATCTATCTTATTTTATTTATACATATATACGCGTATAAATAAAGAACACAACGACGACGACGTTGAGAGGACGACACACCGGGCAACGGCGGTGCCTCAATCTGAGCCCTGGTGCCTCGGAGGTGGCAGCTTCTACTTTGACTGGGCTACTTCCTTGGAGCCTGATGTCTCGACCGCAGTGGACCCCAGTGAGCAACAGCGCCATAAGGTTCCGGAGGCTCCTTCATGCACCGATCGAACGGCGTGCCAGATCCCCCAGTTCGCTTTTCACCCGCCCAAACCGCCTCCACGAAATCTGGACTCCTGTGAATCGGACTGCCATCCTCCCGAATAACAACAATCCATGTCGTCGTCATTACGCATGTATATACTCATGACATCATCATGTTCACTAGACGCGGCACCGCGGGCCTCCATGGTACGTGCTGGTGCCTTTCCGCGGTGCCATGGCTCTCCAGAGCCAAATAAATAAAGTCTAAAGACTAAAGACAAAATTCTTTGCTGATCAACAGTCGGTAGCGCCTTAAAAAAAAAAAAAAGAACAACAGTGTTTCCCCATTTATAGAATACAAATTTCAAAACTACACCATACCAGTGGCGCACATCAGTGAAATAACATAACACCGCTTTGGCGGTTTCAAAAACATCAAATACACATCCTCTATTTCCCTCCGACTTAAACCGGACAATAAAAGTTGGTCCTCATGCAAGAACGCTGAGCCGCTGCATCTTCGGGAGTTGGCGGAGAACGCGTCCACGAATATCGCGAGATGACAAAGAGAGGATTGGTTTGGCCGAACTTCATCTGGCTTTAAGTAAAGCGCGATTACCGCAAGCTGGCAAGATGTGCTACGAAGAATTTATCCAGAGAAAAGATTAACATTCATAATCGTAAATTAACCATGTGACGTGTTCGAAAAGAGGCATTTGATAAAACAAATACGTGGTTGCAGTAATAGTATCCGTTTATTGTTTTATATAGTGCTTTTTACGACCACTAGTGGCGCTGTCATAATCGCAGTACCGTAGCCCGCAGAGAACGGTTACGAAAGCACTTTTTTTAGTCTCCGCTATGCCTCTGTTAGCGGGTCTCGTAGCGGGTAGCGGATAGCGTTGCGGAAAGGCCAAAACGATCTACGAAAACTCCCTAATATCGTTATCGGCTATCGTTATGTCTTTATGGTTATCGGCAGTGGCTACAGTTCACATTTAAGTATACACTGCAGGGAGTGTGGGTGTTGCCCTGCGATGGACAACACCCGGTGGGGCAAGCAGGTGAGAAAGATCATGAAAGCGCCTGTGGACCAGATCACTGCATCAGTGTCGGGTCAGTGCACCTGACGAACGGGGAATTACCATTTCTCAATAGTGACCATCCTGAGTATAGACCTTTTCATCTCAGTAGTTACCCGACCGGCGGACAGAGGGCGCTGACGCACTCGGCGCCCTCATCGGGTGGGACTAACGGCAACAACAACGTCGACGCTAAACCTATACACGAACTCAGCTCTGTGACGTCACGGCGCGGTGGTGACGCGTCGGTCGCACTTCCGGTCTGGGGCTGTGGGCAGAAGTCCCCATGCCAGACGTGTGTTCCTGCGTTGTTTTGAAAGGAACCAGACAGAAACCTGCCTTCTCGTCAAAACGCCGCGACTGGGGCCGTACCAAAAGTGTCGAGAAAGGTTTGAAGGTCAGTTTTCACGTGCTCGGTTCGTCCGAGAGTCTGGATATGTGCCGTGAAAAAGGGAAAAGCAGACGCCGTCGGACGACGATTGCTCTGGCGGGAAGCACTCTGCGTTGAATTCACGGATACTTGTGGTCATCAGATTTATTTGCTTTGTTCCAACATGAACGCCAGAAACCGTCAAGTTGTGCGGACTACCTGCGGACTACGTTCAGTGCGTCTTCAAGTTCAAACGGCCGCCTGATCGTTCGAACTGTCGTCTGCTCTTTCAAACGCTTCTGCTTGTCGTCTGCTCTCTTAGACGACGCCGGCCCGTAGACCAAATGTTGGCCCGGTATTTGCGATAAGAAGTAAGTGCAGGCCTCAAAAGATTTAATTTTGAAGGTTGGTAAGCAGACTCGATGTAAACAGTAGATACAAGGAGATGTTAATCATTGTTACCTGTGACCATCATGGCATCACCGACTTGTTAGGCTTAATTCACTTAGTCCGATTCTGCTTGCGATTTTCAGTATCGACGTCGACCATATCTCAGCTACGGTTCACGCTTTTGCAGCCCGAGCGGCGTCGCGACTGAAAATTGCGAGCGAAATCTCATCGTGCGAATCAGGCTTTAGCGTTCACACTGCGGCGTCCACGCGGAATGAATCGCCACATGTCACATTATTCACGCGAAGTTTTGCGGTGTAACGAGCCTCGGTAATTTCGCTGACGCCGCTCAAGTAGTCAGACATCGCCAGGAAGACGTAGAATCAACAATTCGAACGCGAAAAAGGGCAGGGGGACTCACACCGACGTCCACAAAATAGCATTTCAATGGTTTGTTTATGGGCGACGGCGAGCTTCTTGCCCACACCCCCATCGCGCATGTGCGGCGCCGGTGGCGTCCGCTAGGGGCGCTCCGGTTTGTTTGTAAACATGAGTCGGTGTATAGACCTTTTCTTTAACGGCGCCGCCATCTTGAGAATTGCGGCGCCGACGACGCCGTCTAGCGGCTTAGAAAAAGAAATACCGGCTAGTTCTGGCAGCACAGCTATCTGGGTAGGCAACGGTGTGAGTATGGGGGGAACTTGGCTAGACTTGGCTATGGTGAGCTGCAATAACTTGGTTGGAGCTTGTCCGGTTGAATCCAGCTGGCCACAGTGAAATTATAACCAGTGGTCCCACTCAAGGCCACTTCCGGTAATCGCGCATACACAGCGCTCCTCAAGCCGGATGGCGACAACTGAAGGTTTAAAACAAAAACCAACAAAACAACATGGTTAAAAAGAATCGCAATGAACTGAATTGAGTACGTTAATGTTAATATTTTTAGAAAACATAATAAGCTAGGTTAAAATGATAATTTAATATGCAATGGAAAAAATCTAGCAGTGACCGTTAGCTTTAGAAGTTCATTGCCCCAACCGAAGCCATGTTGGCCATGTTTTTAAACGTCGCCGGTCGCGTTGTCGGCGTTGTCGGTGCTGCTGTTCTGCGAATTTCTCTTTCCTAGTACATTTCCCTTTCGGTTGGATCCTCGCTTGGCGTTTTAATTTCACGTGAGTTACCGAATGACGCTATGAATGTGTTCTAAATGGGCCTGCTCAGGCAAGAAGCCAAAAAGCCGGGGACTCACTTCGCCGTTCGAGATTCCGGGATTCCGGTTCAAGTTCGTTGCTGGTGAGTGCAAACATTTCTTAAAGTGCTCGTGCTGTCCTTCGCGTCAGGCCATGGCACGATCGTCTTTTCTCCAACGCAGTGTATGTGACTTGGTTAATTTCTTAGGCACGTCGGACGTGACTTGTAAAACGGTCGAACGTAATTAATTGCTTGTTCACGCTTAATGATTTCGCAACCTCCACGTATCAAAGCTTTCACACCACTTTACTGGAAAAATATAAATATCGTGGCAAATGACGCGAATCAGGACCGAACCTGGGATTTGCTAATCTGTAAAATCATAAAAGAGAAGTTGGCATCATAGTATAACATATATGAAAAGAAAAAAAAGAAAAAAACACTCAACATTATAAAAAGTGAATGTACCAGTTGTTATATATTTGAAACAGGCTAAGCAAGTTGACGGGGTACATTGAACGTAATTCTGAATTGACTAGTCAGATGGATGTCCCTTGAAGGGAATTAACGGGAAGGCACCTCTAAAAAAAGTGTTGCTCAAACATGCCAGTTTCCTGGACTCACACCTGTCTTCTCTCTCTCCTCAGTTTATCCTGTGGGTATGGCAGCATGTGGCACCTGTCGTTCAGCATGCGTCGAGAACCCCTCCCCCGTCAAGCTCCAGACATAATCTATCTCCGCTCGGCACGTCATGCAGTAAGACCCACAGTACTTATCTAATTTAGAAGTATAAGCAGGGACGGATCCAAGGGGGAGATCCAAGGGGGGGAATCTAAGGGGGGGCAACGGGGGCCACGGCCCCCCCCTCCCCCCAAACAAAGTCGACCGCCCCCCCCCTCCTTCCTTCTCGGAGGGCAATTTGACATGGGTGGACCCCCTGGTGCACACGAAAGAATGAGAGAATAGTATCCTTACAAATTTTCTGCCCCCCCCCCCCCCCCTTCAAAACAAAGTTCTGGATCCGCCCCCGAGTATAAGGTGTGTCTCACTTCGTTCATTCACTGTATGCTGTTACTTTCTTGTTCCAGTACGATGGTTGCTCGGAGAATCAAAAGAGAATACCACGAGGGCGACAGACGTGTGGAGGCAAGCTGCAAGGGCCGGACACCAGAGACAAGGACCATCAGTAACCAGGGGGATAAAGTGAGAAAACTCAAGAGGCAGCTCATCATCTGGGCCACAAGAAGAAAATTGGAGACCGTATGCTGGGAAATTTGTCGCCCCTCATCCTTGGGTGGCATGAGCATTTTCTGGTCATATTCATACGTTAGGTGAACTGTTACTGGAACTAGGTCGACTCATCGTTCTGCAGGTTACAGGGCGTTACCAAAGCTACGGCACCAACCGGAACATTTGGCTGAGGGACGGGACAACATATTGTAGGAGTATACTCCTCCTGCGGAGAGCTCTCGCAAAACTTGCTTCATTGCTCTGATTAGCTCCAAAGGGCGGCAGCGTTTTTTCTTTGTGAAATTAGGCTGAAACAGATTATAGCTGTAATGTGGCCACCAAAATTGACATTGCAGCCTAACATTCCTCATGAGGGTTCTGGCATCTATCCTATGATCTGAAGTAGGGTGGTGATTTGGGCCAGTTGGCAACAGTTAAACATGATGAAAAACAGCCTCAGATAAACAGGGACGAAGAACGGGTAAAGAATACGACAGGACAACGGCTGACTCGCAACTGAAGTTTATTGAAAGAAAAGTGAACCAAAGGAACAAGTTTCTTTGGTTCACTTTTTTTTCAATAAACTTCAGTTGCGAGTCAACCGTTGTCTTTTCGTATTCTTTACCTGTTCTTCATCCCTGTTTATCTGAGGCTGTTTTTCATCATGTTTAACTTTTATCCTATGATGTCTTATGCAATTATGAATGTCACAGCCACAAGTGATGACTTGACAATAATCTTCAACTCGTCATATGACAAACTGCAAAAAATGGTTGGGTAAGTGCAGTAGCGGCAGTTTTGCATATCTGGGAAAAAACAGTGGCTGGGAGGGCTCTCTTTCTCATCACCATCTGTCTCAGGGAGGGCTGTCTTGAAAACCCCTTTCAAGTCATTAGCCTGAAAGGGAGTTTCTGTAATACCGCTGACGCACAGTAATTTCCGGCATCTATAAGACACTTGAGAAGGAAAACCTTATGCAGTTGCAACCTGCGTACCAGGTTGCAAACTGTGAGGACGACTTAGATCAAGTCCTGCTTTCTACGAGTGGTCTCATCATTTGGCATGCAAGCTGTGGAGCAGTTCTGGCAATTGGAACTTCAAGCTCCTGAATACTGGAACTGTTCCCATCAGCACGACAACCACAGCTGATTGTCGTGCCAGTAGACTTCGTTCTGAAGTCACCGGAAGAAAAGCACAATAACCAGTTGCTGCCATCATGTTGTGTTAGCCAGTGGTCAAGAACAAGACTTTTTCTCTCTTGAGCGTGGACAAAGTGTTCTTTAATCAGTCTTCTCAAAGCCCCTTTGACACGCAATGGTACGCATAACCGAGCTCAGTGAACACCCTACGTGTTAGTAGTGTTTCCAGTTTGTGCTAAATCTCGAAAAGAGCCCTTGAAGAATAAGGTAGTGCTGTGAAAAAGTAAATTTTTAATTCCTCACACCAGAGATTCCCACCTGTTGGAGTTTGGATAGGAGCAAGCTGTGGTCTGCGCTGTTAAAAGCCTTTCTGAAGTCTAACTGGACGATCTCGCACGAAGTTCGGTTGTCGAGGCTGGTGCTGAGTGCATGGGTGAAAGCTGCAAGGGCCGATTCGCAGCTCCTGCCGGGGCAGAAACCGTATTGGTGGGGGCTAAGGAAGTTCGATAGCTCAAGGTGGGCTAAGAGTTGCTTGTTAATGGCTCTCCATTGTTTGGCAAATCATGGAGGTTATGGAGATTGGTCGGTATGAGTGGATGTCAGACTTGAGGGGGCACCGTGTCCCTTTTTGAGAGGCGTTATTGACGCAACAGTCCAGGATTTAGGAACATAGCTGTGGGAGAGAAAATCGTTGAAGAGGCGAGTGAGGACGGGGGATATACGGCCAGCACAGGATCTAAGCAATGCAGGGTGGAGGCTGTCTGGTCCAGGGCGTTGAGAGGAGTTTCCACAGGCAAGGGCTTCGTAGGTTTCACTTTGAAGAATGACTATGGAAGAGAGTGTGGTTGCTGGTGTGGCATCGACTGGCAGAGTTGTGGGTTGGGTGGGACAAAGGTTAGGTGCGGTAGGGTCGAGTAATGCTGCAGCCTGAGAAAAGTGGTAAGAGAAGAGCTCTGCTATGTCGTCAAGATTGGAATAGGGCCTGCTGTGATGTGTGAAGACCGGCGCATGGAACATTTTTTTTTTTATAGTGAAAACATGCCCAAGAGTTTGGGCTGGCAGGTTGCTTTTGCTCCTAGTTGCTGTAGGTAATCGTTAAGGGAGATATGGATGAGATGCTTGACTTTGGTACGTGCTTGGTGGGCTTGGTTAAGATGAGTGGGATTAAGAGGCGCTTTTTTGAATAGCAAGTGTTTATGTCTGATTAAGACTGCAATCTCCTTTGTCATACATATAAGACTGCCGTGCCTCCTGTTGATCCTTAAGGTGAACATATTTGTTTTGAATTGCTGATATGTAGAGCGAGAGGTCGTCAGCTTCGTCAGCCGATGGGTGATCAAACACGATGGACCAGGAAGCGAGGTGGATGAGCTGATTGAGATGAGGGGAATCGGTTTTTTAGAACTGCTGGAACTTCTTGGCTTGATGACCTCGCTTAGGGGCTGAGCAATGGATATTGGTGAGGAGAGCACTGCGATTACTGCCTGGCAGGCTGGATTTCACTGTAGAGCGGTAGGATAAGGTGGGATTATTGGTGCGGACGAGGTGGAGGAATGTAGCGTTGCTGTTTTGAGAAACGTAGAATGGGGCGTCATGAAGTTGGGCGAGGCCAGCAGTCTCCAGTACGTCTAACAGCATGTCATCGAGTGGATCAGATGAACAGTACAGAGAACCTGCTGGGGTCGACGCGCTGTAGGCTCTCTTGGAGGAGGGCGTACGATTGTTCACGGAGGGAGGGTGGGCAGCAGGTAGACACCAGAAGAAGCTTTCCATGTTTGCAAAATAACTCGACAAAGATGGCTTCTAGACCCGGAGGGGTGAGGTGGTCGAGACGTTGGCAGAGCAGGTGTTTTGGCATGGCGAGGACGGATGCCTTCGTCCGAAGGAGGGACGGTCTTACTGGAATAAAGAGAATTGTGCGAGATTGATTAATTGCCCATTAATTGCCCACCGAAGACAGGCGTCCAGCCATGTCTCGCACACAGCGAATATTGTACTCGGGAAAGATTACTTCAGTGCTTTAAAGTCAGGAAGGTTGTTCTTTAGGAAGCAAACGTTGGAAAACCAAACGTGATTGGAGTCTAGACTCCAATTGCGCACTTTTCGCACGACAACTATGCCAAACGCGGAGTTGTCGTGCAAACGGTGATTGCTGCCGATGTCGCTCGCCGGAGGCGGGTCGGAGAACTACTTGGTAGAGCTGGCGATGATGGTGGGGTACGTAGGGCTCCGTGCTGCTTAGGGGATCGAAAGAGGTCATCAGCCAGGGGTGGGAGCTGGCACGCCGCACAGAGCCACTCAGTTGATAATGAGGAGAGGCATCTATGCAAAGCGAGAGATACATCTTCGCATTTCTGGTGGAACCACAAATCACAAACGTCGCATTGGGGAGTGGCGACATTGTCGAGCACATACCGGGAACAGCAGGGGCAGGTGGGACGTGAGCCGGAGTTTTAAGGTACATCACCAGTGATCAGCAATAACGGGATTAGGTGAGGTTGTTGGCGAGGGTGACGAGTGAAGAATGCTCAGCCAGGAGGTTGTTTCCATGGACGACAATGTTCGATGGTGATGCTGCAGTCAGAAAGTGGCGTTCTAGGTGCTTACGGTTTGTCAATGATAGGTGATATTTCTATCGAAGGGCCAGCAGCCCCGTTAGGCAGATCAGGAGACGGAGAGTTGTAAAGGCACGCTGTCATCGAACCTAACATCTAAACATTGTGCTGAACAAATTGATTGGCTATAGATCCAACATATCTCATAGAAAACTGACCAGGGGGGCTATGTTCGACAAATGTCTTGTTTCTCCTAAGAAGTAATGGAAGTGACGATATCGCGTCTGGTTAGAGGCTCAAATGACGAAAGAGGGAACATTCGTCATTTGAGCCTCTAACCAATCAGACGCAATATCGTCACTTCCATCACTTCCGTTTCTTTTTAGGAGAAACGAAACATTTGTCGAACATAGCCCCCCAGGTGTGTTGAACATTCATCTTGGTGGGGAAAAGGACGGGCACGTCAAATGCACCTCCAAACAGCTTTATTCTTAACCATATTAGCCTGTAGTTACTGTTAAAGCAACTGGTTTGTAATCGCACTCGTTATGTAAAACAATGTCGCGTCTAGGGTTTTTTTTCCTTTTTTTCATGGTTTATGAATAGCTGTTTTGAAATGCCTTTACCGCGACTTTACCTCTCTTCGTCTCACCTTAGTATGGACTATTGTTAGCCGCGCGTGCTAAAAGCGCGAGCTAGTTGCTTCGAATGAAGCCTCGGCGGCTGAACGAGCGCTCGTGCAGCGAGTGCTCCAGTTAAGGCAGTCAAGGCCAGCCGCTCGCGCTAGCACAGCATTCGCGGTTAGTCCATGCTAAGGTGAGACGAAGTACCTGTTTAGACTATTTTATCATTTTTTATGCACATAGCTTGAAGGCTAACATTCAAACTGTTTGTACTACCGTGTCTGTTCGCCAATATCCGTCAACAACCGCATCATTGCATGTGCTGTTTTTAACGTTTTCGTATCAATTGTACTATGTAGAGCGAAAATAAACAGTTGCCTGCCTGAAATAACTCTTCAGTGAATCAATTACCTGTGATTGTCGCCCAGTGGTGCGCACGTCACAATAAAGCGAAAACGCAACGCGAGCGGACGCGAGCAAACAAAATGCTATGGGGGCCGCCATTTTGAAAAGTAAAACAATAAAAACGAAACATAAAAAGTGGTTAGTTACCCCATCCGTGGTGAGAGGGCGCTTTTACGAGTTTAAATAATTGTTTGAGGAACTTTCGCTCTTTTTGATTTATTTGTTTATCAATATAATTTATATTGTGTTAATAATAGATAATGAGTTTAGTTCTACATTGTACTTTTATTACCACAAGGCCCTCGATCACGTGGTTTGCGATTACCACAGGCTTATTCTACAGTGGGCAAACTGTGTATGATAAACTGTGCAGCTGGCTACTCCCAGGCCATCACCTTGCCTCCTCGAGAGAACGACGACGAAGACGGTGGGGTGTTTTGCTTGAGTTTCCACAGCGAAGTATATATGAGCAGTTTAATGTAGTCTATGCAGGTAAGCTCTCGGCATTTGATAGCTCCATCTTGAGTGGTGGCATGTAGACGTTTTCATACCTTTCACATACCATGGGGCTTGCAGTGATAACCTTATTGGACCACCTGCACCGGGAATTAAAATCGGTCCTCTTTTCGTAGACGAAGTGGTCGTGAGCTTAAACGTGACGTTGAGTCTGATACGAATCTCTCGCGATTCAAGCTCGCAATCGACTGACTTCATAAATAAGGATTCTTGGGGAAAATGCGAAGCTCGATGACATTGCAGCCACACTCGCGCTGCAGCTTCTTGTGCTCATGGCACACATTCTGCTATTCTCCTGTTAGCACTGTGGGTATGAAAAAGAAAAGAAAGAAAAGTGGTCAAGACACGAGCACGAGCGGGGGGGGGAAAAGGAGGAGGACGTAGAGCATTAGGGACGCACGAGCACGGACGATACAGAACGATTTGTAACGCTTTCCGATTAAATCAGTTTTTTTAACTCTAACATGGCGCAGTCGACACCGACAAGAACCACAGGTACGTGTTAGCTCAGGCACGCGACCCAAGCATGCATTTTATTGAACGCCTACCAAATTAAGCCAAGACATGGCCGACTCTACAAACGATCTCGCGGAGCGTTACGAACAGCTCCAAATCGCCTACGACAAGCTTCAAACTGATATGTCGACGATCAAAAATCAGCTGCGTCAAAATCAAGAACAACGCCCGACCGCGGGTTCAGTGCCGCAAACACCGGACACAGTCGCACATCTTGGGGACGCAACAGTCAACGTTCCCATGGGCGACGAGGCGACCAGCCGAGACCCTGCGATCCCCAGCGTCAACGAACTTCTCGCCATCATTGCAGGGACTCAACAACGGATCGTGGAGTGCGTATTGACAAACTCACGTCCCCTTGAAGTCCACTCTACGATTGACACGTCATCCGCCATACCCATTTATAACGGAGATATACAGACCAACGTTTCTCATTGGCTTGAAGAGGTCGATCGCGTCGCCTCTCTTGCACATTGGACGTCATCCCTCACCATGCTCAACGCGTTGACTCGACTCAGAGGGCCTGCTAAAGACTGGCAGACAGCTTACGGTAAATCGATCCATGACTGGGAAACGTGGAAGCAAGCACTCCTCGAACGCTTCAAGAGGAAGATGACCATGCAAGACTTCATCGAGTATCAGGCCCAACGGAAGCTCCTGCCCAGCGAAACTCTTGTGCAATACATTTACGCCAAGAATGCGATGCTACAAAAGTCGCCGTATGAATTAGCGCCTGAGGAGAGAATCTCATTGATCTTGCGTGGCATTGCCGACGACAAATGGGCGAATCCTCTGGCGTCCAACAATTGCAGGTCGGTGCTCGAACTTATCGACAGAGCAATGTGCATGGATAGCCGACGGCCACTCAAAAAGGGCAACTGCGCAAACGAAGAACATGAAGAGCTGTACCGAAAGACAGCTACATGCTTCGAAGGTAACGAACAACATAACATAATTAAATGCTACAACTGTGGCAAGCCGGGACACATCTCAAGAGAATGTCGTATTCCGAAGACACCCGCCACTCTTCGGGCGGAAGAAAGACGCAGCGCACACAGTCCGACGACGTCAGTTCCAAGACGTCTAGAGCAAGACGATGACGAATGTCGAAGCCGTACCACCATGTCAAGAAACGTTCATTGCTTCTTACGTACAAGCGGGGACGACCTACCCATTGTTCATGGCACAATTGGCTCAGACACAACTGTGAAAGTATGCATCGACACGGGCGCAAACGTCTCGATCATTCGCTCTGAAGCCATTCCGCCCAACTCAAACGTCACAGTTCATTCCAACAGATCTGATATAAACGTTCTTGGAACACGAGTAAGACCAGAGAAAGTCATAGCCTTCACGATCACGATAGGCACTACTCAGGTTTGGCTACCCGAAGTGTTCGTTACGGAACTACCTGCCCCTGTCGACATCCTTCTTGGATCAGATTGGAGGCGACTTGCCAACGTATATGTCACCTTTCACCCCAGCAACGACGTTACGGTAGTTCAACTGCCTCAAAGAAACACGCTTGAACGTCGTAGCCAAAGCATATCAAGTGAGCTAACGGGTGAAACACTCATTGCATCGTTCTGTCAACGCGAACTTTTTATTGGAACAGTTCCTGTGTGTGCAACGAAGCACGGCGATAGATTTGTGAAGCTAGAAACGCGAGCGAGTGCCCCAGACACCGAACTTCTCGAGCACATCGAAGTGGCCGTCAAAGAAATGACTCAAGATGCGTCGGTCGATCAAAAGAACCATCTTCGACAGATTCTACTGACACATCACTCAGCCTTTGTCGATGGCAAGAACAAAATAGGGCTATGCCCCCGTTCTGAACACTCGATCGATCTAAGGGAAAATATACCAGTCACATCTAGCCCATATAGATGCTCTCCTGCTGATTGCCAGTTTCTCAAAAGAGAAGTCAACGTTCTACTACTTCTTCTCTGCTTCTTTGCCATCTCTGCCATCACGTCCCCTCTACGTGCCTTGCTGGCTCGTGACACTGATTTAATCTGGACTGAAATTCACGACAAGATCGTCAATGACGTGAAGAGAACTTTGACAAGTCCTCCAATAATCGCAAACTTCAGGTACGGATGCCCAACAATAACATATGTTGACGCCATTCACACTGGTTTCGGATCTGTACTCGCTCAATTTCAAGAAGAGGGAGAACTAGTAATCGAATATGCAAGCCGCAGCCTCAATGAGGATGACTCGAAGCTCAATTCAAACACTCTCGAACGTATGGCTTTTCACTGGGCCATCACCGAAGAATTCGCCATTTATGTTTGTGGAGGATCTCGATTCACGGTTGTCACGGGCAACATGAGTCTTACGTTCCTCGTGAAACAGGGTACAATCAACCGCAAATTCGTCAGGTGGACACTCGACTTAGCGGAATACGAATTCCATCTTGTACACCGATCTGGAAAACGCAACGAAGCAGCAGACGCGACGTCACGACTTGACATGCCAGACAGAGCCCTGGAAGGCCTCATCAACAACGAGGCGGCTGGATGCACACTGAAGTGCTTGGCGATTGTGCTGAGCCAGGAATCCCGCCTCAGGAGCTCCCAGACGTGTGATCCGGAATGCCAACGCCCTAAACTACTACGAAACAAGAAAAACAGTCTCTTCGAAACTGACAACGGGATCTTTGTACGAAAACTGATGCGCAATGGACGACAAAGCATGCGAATCGTAGTACAGGAAATAATCTACACAGACCAAGCAAGAGGATTTGTGAGCCGAAACACGGAAAGAATTCATCTACGTCTCGGTGTGACACACACCTCATCTTCACCACATTGGCCGGAAGCAAACGATCTTATCGAAAGAATGGTAGGAATGATCAAACAAGTCCAACGAAAGCTTGTGGACAATCGTCTCGACTGGCATATCGCATTCCAAGATGCAGTAACCGCCGTTAACGTCACGAGACAGAGCTCAACGCGATACAGCCCTTTCTGGCTAATGCACGGGTATGATCCAAAACCTCCAGGAGAATTAAACATCGGAAGCGTTGATGATGACATCACAGAAACCGAAAGGTTGCTCAACCTTGCCAGGAGTCGATGCGCTGCAAAGCAAAATTTGGAAAATAGCCAGATGCTGGCGAAAGCCCGGTACGAAGCCGACATGAAGGCACCTTGTTTTAGTGCCGGTGACTTCGTATACTGTACCAAAGGATCTCGTTGTGGAACCCTGGACTCTCTATTTGAAGGACCGTACGAAATCACAGAATTCAAAGACAGCAATACTGTGTTGCTGAAAAGAGCCGTCCCCATAGAGGGCAGATCCAACTCAAGACTAGCTAAGTTACAACAGCTACGAAGCTTCGTCGCAAGAGATATTGAGCCTGTCGAGCTATCAGACACTATAATAGAACAGGCGCTAGCAAACCAAGTGGAAACAGAATCGCTGCGAAACACGCTCAACTTTCCAGAGGGTTCTCCCGAAGGCGTTGAAGAACCAGCTGGTTCAGCGCACAGCGGAGATGAATTGGACGCAGCAACTCAGAATGCAACATCAACACGTATGCCAAGGGAACGAAGGCCTCCAGCATACCTCCGAGACCATATCACAAATTGAATTGACATACAGACTTGAATTGAGGACAATTCAAACTTTAAAGTGGGGCTTGTTAGCACTGTGGGTATGAAAAAGAAAAGAAAGAAAAGTGGTCAAGACACGAGCACGAGCGGGGGGGGGGGGGGGGGGGGAAAGGAGGAGGACGTGGAGCATTAGGGACGCACGAGCACGGACGATACAGAACGATTTGTAACGCTTTCCGATTAAATCAGTTTTTTTAACTCTAACACTCCTTATGCTTTTTTAAAATTATTTATCCATCCGACGACCACGCAGTGGTAGCCAGACAACCGTAAATTTTCGGAAATTCCAGCACGGTAAAAAGGAGCACTTGGAACCAACTCATGCACGACGTCCGTTTTTAAGCCTTTTCGCCCATACCCTTGGCGGTTGCGTACCCTGTGTCAGCGGGCAATCCAAAAATGCACCAGGTCGAGGGTACGTCAGTTACTGGCTGGTTTGAGGTTATGCGAAAAAGGTCTATAAACCAACGGAGGGTGGCGTGAGCGGGTGGAAGCCACGAAGCGAAGATTAGAGAACTGGTGGATGCTAGTTCACCAACGGGGATAACCGAATCCCCACTGGCTAGGTCCCAAACTCTACGGGACCGCCCGATTCAAAAGGGAAGAGCCGCAAACCATCATCATCATCCTCATCATCCATTGGGTGGCTTCAATTTGGTTGGTTTCGGTTTCAGCGCGCTCTCGGCTGTGTTGGTGTGTTATGCCAGTCTCGCCTAATTTCGACCTACAAATGTGCCCGTTATAGCGCACAACTAATAAAACTGTGGGACTGAGTCAATTCAAGAACCACGAAGTGGTTTCGAGTCATATTCGCGGACTTTTTTACGAACGCTTTACGATGCATCTGGTCATGTCCGTCGTTAATTTTAATCAGGTTCGGCGGCGAGACGACTATGATGCACAAGGAGGATTCCCATCGTCTACGGCCTGACCCAGTGACCCTAGTTTCCGAAAAAACAAACTAATGAAGAGACTAATGAGTAGATGTATAGTAAAAATGCAGGTCCACAACCTGATTAAAAACCTCCTATCGCGAAAGAGACATGAGGTCGCAAGTTCACTGACTCATTTTCGCGGACACCAAATTTCTGTGAACTTTAGAAACTCGAAACGTCTCCTATAATACGCAGATATTCTAAGAAATAAGCGATATTGTCTCGGGCTGTTTCCTTTAAAAAAAATTAAGTACTCGAGATATATTTTGATAGTCCGCGTCCTAGGTCGGGTGGGAAATTCCTTGAGCCTTGGACCTTGCTAAAGTACTTGTTAACAGCATTTAACAACGTTGGCGTTAGAAAATGAACTATTTGTTTTACTGACATTTGATTACGACGTGCTTGGCACATGAGATAAGTGAGGCCCATCAATTGAAATCTGAAATTTTGTCTTTGTATTAACTTTGCCAAATAAAATTAACGGTGCGAGAGAAGTGATCTCTCGTACGTTTCGTTGAAGCCGAATGCTAGGCACGACTTCATGAACCTTCATGACAGATCTCGATGCAAAACTGATGCGATTTAACATCAACAACCCTGAACTTGGGTGATTTCCATATAGATGGCTTCTTTTCGGCCTCACATAATGCGAGCCCTAGGCACTCTCAAGCTGCCTGTGACAGAATATTTCACGGGGGTCTTTGTGCTTAAAATAAATAAAATTAATTAATTAAATTTCGTATAAAAATGTTAACACCCTTTAATGACGGCAGATATGTGACCGAGCATAGTGTACAGTTTTTCTAAATTCATAAATAAACAAATAAAGCGAACGTTTCTATTGTAAAAACGATTTAAGACCGTCTAACGGATTTAGGTGTAATGTCGTGAACAAACAAATCGCCCGAAGTGGACGTTACCATTATCCCAAGCATCAGATAAAATGTGAGTTAAACGTTCGTCACAAGTATAGCTTTTATGTCCTATATAACCGAAACAACTATTTTAAATTTGTTACGAAGGCCAGGCCGGAGGCTTTCAGGAAACACACGTAGCTTCATAGCTGCCATCGTAAACCGGAGACACGGTAAACTTACGATGGAAGTTCTTCACCAGCTCGCCTGCGCTTTTACCCTTTCTTCATATGCTGAGTAGTATTTTGGTCACATCTTTAAGATACTAAATTCGCGATTATACATATACATTGCACTATACTTTTTTCGAATATTCCGCCACTATCACTGTGTAAACTTCAGTTGTCATAAATAATTGGGCTCAATATGCGCCAGGTCTGACGCTGATTCCTGTAACCCTTCCCTCCTCACGCGTATCCGGTACGCCGACGGTGGAAATAGTCAAAATCGGTTACAATATTAACCGCACATGTCGTCGCGCACATAATGATGACATGCAATTAAGTTGTAAATGTAAACATCAGGTGGCAATGTACAATAAGGCGAGAAACGCGGTGAAGCGCGACGAAAAACGCGAATGCAACGCCTTCGCCAAGTCCCGGAGGGGAGCGACGAGTTGAAGCCACCAATGATTGCGGCCGCGTCACTTGATTCCAAGATGGCAGCTCCCGTGCGACGGAGGCTGAAAAGGTCTATAGTGTCACATGCGATCCGTAAAGGTATAAAATGTGTCCTGAATGTGGTGTGAACGAGGTGCGAACGCAGCGCATGAGCTTAACGTTTTCTCGTGCCGCTGTCACAAAATATTTTTTTTTCTGACTATTTCTTTTGTTCACTCGTTACGCAACGTCCCGATAGGACCCTGATCGCATCATTAGGGCTTAAAGTTTCTTGTGCCGCTGTAGAATTTTTTTTCTTCTCACATTCGTTTTTTTTTTCCACATTTGCTTTTTGTTTTTTCTCTTTCTTCGCATTTATCTCTGTCTAAAGAAAAAGAAGAGCATGTACTTTCGCGTGCCATTGTGCGCTCGTGGAAGTTCCAGTAAACCTTCGGTTGTTACTCAATGGGATAAGTAAGGCTTTCGCTTTAATAGCTAATGTACGTATCAGAAACTACTACCTATACACCTTTTCTACAAGGACGCAGCCATCTTGAATGTCGTCACTTCTGGTTTGCGGTAAAACATCGTTTTGATTCCTCCTCGCCACTGGAAGGTGTTTACGAAAATTGCGTGATTGTCATAATTTCTTGTTTTGCCTCAACTATTTTTTCTCGCACATTCCAGGTTGAAATATTTTATTATTTTTTTGTTCCTGAGAACGGCAGGAAAGAAAACGGCCCGTGTCCGTCTTCTACTTTGCGTCCCGCCTTTTTTGCGCTGTTTTTCACTATGTATGCTAGTGTTTCTGGGCGGCCGGCACAACATGGACCACATCTAAATAAGTAAACAAAAGTGCAAACATTTCATTTCCGTGCCCTTTTAAGGGTGAACGGAGCATATCCAACGTTGCTAAAGGGGCTCGGTTTGGGAACTCGAGCGGAATTCGCCGGAGGAGCGCGGGCAGCTGCGGTAGCTGGCCAAACAGTGGCGCTGCCGTCGCCGTGGGATCGGTTCTCCCCGGGCAGCGTGGAGTGCTCCAGCAGATTGGCTGCGAATCCTCCGCTAGCGTGAATCTGTTTTGAAAGGATCCACCGATATGGAGATGTAAATCCACCTTTTTTCGAAATTGCAGACTGGAGAGGATAGTGCAGAGAACGCGCGTTCTCTGCACCGATACACGCAGCGAGTGTACGACTCTCAAAGCACGAGATAAATGAGGGCGTCTTTGCGACAAGAAGCCGCTCTTTGAACGGTTTCTACCCGAGTCCTCCTCTGGCTGTTTTACGCAACTGTGGGTAGACAGCGAAAGTGGGCTGACCAGACGGTAATTTCCGAGACGAGGTGAAAGTTGCGTGACTGCTCGGCGGCAACCGGGTCAGCGGGTGCTCCCAGGTCGGCCGGTGACGCCTTGCCGGGTCGGGCGGGGAGGCCCCACGCGTCGTGCGCGGCCATTCTCCGGGAACGAAGAGGGCCAATGCATCTCGGAGAGCGATTCTGGTCTGAGAAGACCAAGTGGGAAGCGCAGTCAGTCAAGCGTCAGCCGCAGTTCCCTTCTTGGAGGTCTCCACAACTTTAGACGCCGTCGAGATACAACACCTCACGGCTCTTATTAGTTGAAATTCCCGGAAAGAAATCAGTAATTTTGCTTTCGTTCACTTTCAAAGATAAAAATCGACCAGAATAGTTTATTCTGACCATGTGCTTTACGGAGCCTCTATATACTGCCGCGGGGCGTAAGGAAAAAAAGAATGCCTCTACGGAGCGCAAGTTGGTCCGCTTCTTTTGCGAGGGTTGTGGTGACGTCAGAAGGCCGAGCTCTCATTGGCTTTTCTGATTGAAGGATAACCTCGAGGCAGCTTTCCTTGAGGTCTACCCACTATCCTTCAATCAGAAGAGCCAATCAGTGGTCGGCGTCTTTCTGCACGTCACCACAACCACTGCGAAAGAAGCGGACGAACTTGCTCTCCGCGTAGAAATGTCCAAATCATGACTCGTCTGCCCATTGCAGCTGCGAACACTGCGCATGCGCAGGAACCGCATTGGCGTCAGAAGCCCGAGTTGTTGTACACTGTTAGAATTGTTGACGTGGCAATAATGGCGATGAAAGCGGGAGTGCTCGGCATCTCTGATGAAGGAAAGCGAGCGAGAGCATATTTTAGCATTTCTAAAAGTTACCAAAATATTGCCTTCAGCAGTCGCAACATAGGCTGATGACACGCGGTGTGTTTCAGGAGGGAGCGTGCGTACTTCGCCGCCTTTCTATAGACGAATAGTAGCGCCGAGATGTTTCGGCGGCGCCCTTTTAGAGCTGCCGTTCGTGACGTCACGATCAGAATTTGCCAGAATTTGCCCCTCCGAGACGTCGTGAGTTGGGATCTTCTCTCACCAGTTGCGAACTACAAGTTCGATGGTGCGTGTAAAAATAACAATGAATGCTCGGAGCCGGCTCTGCTTGGAGCTATCGCATTCTTGAACCAACCTCGTCACAGATGGCACTCTGACATTCCATGAAAGAATCCAAGTAAGGACGTCCCAGTGAGCGTTTGGCGAATCGCGAATTGCGACCACAGCGACGCTTTTGGTCGTCGCTGATAGGCTAATAGGCTGCCGTTTCCCATTTATTAGCTAAAATGAAGTTACATAATTTTGAAGAATAACGACAGGAGGAAGAGGGACAACCACTCCCTTTGAAAGAGCTCATGACAGTCTTCGTTCTCTCAATTTCTAACTGTTTCAAATATGGCAATATTTGAAAAAAAAAAAGAAACAAGCTGGATTCAGAACTTGCACATAAAATGCTCGTCATTCTCCTTGCAATGCAGGCTTTACCATTACCCGGCGATTTTCGTAAGCTTGGACGCACCTCAGTGTACATAGCGAAGGAGGCGGGTGTTCGCTTTCTCCACATTCACGCCATCGATTGTACCAGCTCACTCAGGTCCCCATGATCAAATCCGCAAAGGCGTTACTTCGTATTCGTACGTTTAACAATATATGCCATAAAAAAAATTAACAAAAAGAACTCGAGACACGCCGATGTCTGTCCAAATTATTCGAGATCCAACAATATCCCACACAGCATGTATAGCGGAAGAGGTCTTGTTCCCCGTTTTAATGGTGCGGTAGCGGGGGGCCCAAGAGCCAAAGGGCGGCCGAATCTGGAGGTCCGCGGACGATGGAAATTCAAACCCGGCTACGGTTAGCAGCAAGGCCGTTCAGCAGTTCTTCATTAGCCTGTGCAGTCGTATACACGTACTATCGGCGTCGAATAAAATGCGAACACTGGCGGAACTTCCAATACCCCACCGGCGCAGCGTCGAAGATTCGGTTGTGCTGGGCGAGGTTCCAACACTTGGGAGTAAGATGCACACCCTTGCAGTGCCCTCTCAGTTTCCAGAGGCCTCCACAAGGCGCAGCAGATGTCGACGGCAACGTGTTCGCATTCCCTTCGAACCCGATGGCTCTATTCGTCACTTCTCCTGCAGCGTTTTGTTTGGACGCTTAAAGATCTCGTACACGCAAGAGGGTAGTCCAGAAACGAAGCAAGCACGATGAGGACAAATTCACCGGCGTCCAGCGTCGACGTTGTCGCTCGGCTTAGGACCACGCATAAATTTGGCACTCCGGAGCAGACTTGTACATGTTACGAGAAAAAAAAGTAAGGCATTATATTTAAAATTACAGAAGGCTAAATTGTAGCTAATTGCAGTTACAAGTACACTTTCAGAAAAGTAGGTGACCGTCACCACAAAAAGTAATCCGTTACTTTCCCGGCGTTACTTTCTACCTTTACTGCCCTAGGGTAAGACAAAAAAATTGCGATGGCTTAGCTCGGCTATGCCAAAATATACGTAGCGTGAGCTTATGCGCACAAAATGAGAGGCGCTATCAAGCGGCTCCGGTGCAGCGTCAGACTGGGCTACTTCGCAACGGAGGCGCACAGCTGGGCACGCGGCGGCGCCAGTGCGTCTGCCGCGGCTATGACGTCACTCCTCTGGAATGCGCAGACCGGCGAGGCGTGCGCGGCGGCGGCGGAGGGCGCGGCGGCGGCGGAGGGCGGCGGCGGCGGAGGGCGCGGCGGCGGCGGCTCCGGCGCGCCAGCTGTGCGCCGTGTGACGTCACTGCTCCTCGCGCATGCGCAGCACGGCTCTTTGGGAGCCACGCGAAACTGCTCAACCTCGGCCAGTGTAGCTCACGCGACAAAAACACGAGTGTTATGGAGGCGCTTATTGTCACGACCAGTCACACTTTTGCGACCTTGAGCGACAATTGGCTCTACGTTTCTAATTTAAGATATGTGCCGCCGCCCTGAACACCCTTTCAATGGAGGCCCAAACAAATAACCGACACACTGCATTCCGTGCTTTCTGAGAAAAAAGAAACAGCTTTCTGCCCCGATGACGGCGCAAACCTTCGTTATAATACAGATAATTAAACCTCAAATAAATCGAGGTACGTGAATATATTCCTTAAATATATTTTAGCCGCCAAATATCGCCAAAACTGTGGAACCGAAAAATAGCGAGACGTAGTAATTACACGTTATAATAAAATTACATAATATGCCTTTATATCGATCTTCCATTAGCTCTGAACACATGTCGTTCCTTGGTTGATATGTCGGTGAATAAAAGGATGAGCTACGCGAATATATAACCAGCAGAAACATCGGGGGACTCCTCAGAAAACAAAAGTCTAATGTCCATTAAAATGGAAATGTAGACGCCCTTATGCCGTGCCTAGCTTTTCTTGATGCCGACCAAAACGCATGTAACACGGACAGCCCGGGTCGGCCGTAACACAGCTCAGTCTTCTTCAGTTAAATGTCAGCTGAGGCAACGGCAGCGTCCCCCCACAGCGGCGGCGGTAACTCTAGTTTTGGGAAATACGAGCTAAGAGTCTCGCCTCATACTTCCACGTCTGGAAGAGCGATTCTCACACCGCTGTACCACCATCGCTGAAAGTTAAGGCCCGTTCCCACTTTTGCAACTGAGCAGGACCGAGAGAGACGAGACCTCTTCAAACCTCCGAAAATTGCTTCGGACGAGAGAACACACTGGCATTCTGGCGCCCTCTATGCGGTGACCCTAAAACTGCATTTCACTACAGCGAAGGTTTTGCGGGATTTCCGAGGTCAAATGTGCGTATGCCTACGAGAAAGGCTCATTTATTGCGTTAACAAAAGATTTCCGAACCAAGAAAGAAAGGATAATGCGCGAGAGAAATAGAAAATATGCCGGACCGCCAAGTTTACACCGCTACCCAATAGATGGCGCCAGTGTGTCCTCTCGTTGTAAGAGGTATTGAGAGGTTCCAAGGCACCCGGTTCTAAGAGGTCGCAAGCGTGTAACGGGCCTTCACCTTATATTACGAACAACGTGCCCTAATATTGTAAAAAAAATTAAAAAAAATCCGTGACGGGGATGTAGGCAACCTGATGCTTTTCGAAGATTAGGTGAAAAGCAGCACAAAATCAAATACACATTCGTATGTCTCAATGATGATAAGTGTTCTCATATCTTTTGAGAAGCATGCCAGTTGATGTCACATCCTTTTCAGTTGATTTCTGCGTTGAAGTTTATTTAGCGGAAAAAGGGCGTCTTTTCCTGCTGCGATATTATGCAAACTATTCGTAGTCAGTATAGCCGAAGAGGGCATTGTTAATGGTCTCGAGCTTTTGGAAGTCGCGCAGTCGACGATCGTTTTGTGTCCTCTCCGCGTCTCCGAAAGCAAAGGAGGAGGGAAGGGACAAAAAGCAAAGGCGCGCAACAGATCCGCTACAGCGGCTACACCAAGTAACGTGCACTTTTGTTTTTTCGTTGGAAGGAAACACGGGCCTCGAGAGTTTGTCTAATATTGTTTGCACCGAGAGTCCGGTTCTTTGTATCAGTTTGCTTTCCCCTTGGCCGTGGGCGAACGAGCTGACAAGTTACAATTTAAAAACAACCGAGCCACGAAAAAACAAAAATGAATCGAGGTGTTATGTGGCGTCAAGAAAAGAATTCAGCATCTCGGGAACGCCAGTTGACAGTGCTTTGTTAGTGTTTTATATTCCCGATTTTTTCCCCGTAAATGAAAACGAAAATGTAACGAATTACAATCATTCCCTTACTTAAATCAGTGAGAAAATTACTTTACAATTACTTTGTAAAATATGTAATTATTACCTTACAACACTACTCGTAAATGTAAGGGATAACGAGGAATTGCGTTGCTTGTAACGGATTACGTGCAAGTCTGCTCCGGAGCACTACTTCATATATTACGTATCTATTATACGCGTATACACACAAAACTCTGCAAATATTGGCAGTTAAAACGTATTTATAGCGTGTTTTATAACTAATGTCAAATACAGTAAAAGCGATGTGATTCCAAGCGAACACATGAAATGATCAAATATAGAAGACGGGATCGAAAACACAAGTTTTGTTTTCGTCCCCGTTTTATCCGTTCACGTATTCGTACCTAATTCATCAACGAGCTAGTTTTCAATTAATACTTGATGGGATTGTTCTGAGTCATTTTAGAGCACCATTTGGTGCTCAAGCTTCACTTTAATTTATACGAGTGCAAATATTATGTTAAGATTCATGTGTTGGCCTGTCCCAATAAAAAACAAAGTCTACTTTGACTTCCCAATTATGCGCAACGTTCTGTTAGCATCCATTGCATAACGAAGTGATCCCCCCAAACACAGAAGTTTTAGTTGCATGTTGAAGCACCAGATCTGGTAACAAAATAACAACTGACGAAGGACAGCGCGAACTGCTGTGAGGGGTTATTTTAGGTACAAAATCGCTATCAAATAATGTTAGATTACAAACATTTTGAGCACGTAAGCTTGTTTTCTTTGAGTTCTAGAGGTTCAAATAAAACTGCTTTTGCCATTTGAATATCAATGTCAATTACATTTTATATGTAGAACCTAATAACTAAAATTGGCGTGTGAACGATTTATATATGCCTTCTTAAAAACGATACCGCCAAACTTTCTTAAAAAGCCCTGAAAAAAAAAATTCCTTGTACAGTCTGGTTGGGACACGCGTGTCAAAAAAGTAATCTTACGCAAAAAAATTAAAAACATTGAGCATATTGACGGCGCGAGATTTATTTTATATTCTGCACGCAAAGTCCATGACGTCACGGAATGGTCATATGCTCTTTCCACCTCAACGAGATGGTCGTACTCTCTCTCTATCTCAACGTGATGGCCAGGCTGATCCCCGAAACGCCGAGAGAGAAAACGAGTGGAAAGGAGGTGACCACCAATTAATCTACAAAAAAAAAATATTTTTCGCGTAAAATTATTTTTGCAATACGTGTGTCCCAACCAAACTGTTAAAAAAAATTTTCTCTTCTTAGGGCTTTTTTAGACTTTCCATCTCCTGCTCCTGCTAGTTTAGTTTTCATTTACTCCTACCTGTATAAAAGTGATAACTAAACAAAAGTGTTGGCCTAAAAATAAACCCGCACAAGTTCATTTAAATCTCGCAATATCAAAATATATTTGATAAATGTAGAAAAAAAGAGATATCGCCACGATAATGCAGTCTATTATATATAGTAGCCGAAGTTTTCTTCGGGAATTGTGTGCAACGCCCCGCTCTGGAGGGGTTCTTCCCACTGAGCGGGTGTGCGCTGCGGCGAAGCAAGACACTCAAAATCGGGACGCCTACTCCGCGGTTGTCGCTTCACTGCCGTGCTCCAGTGCACGGTGAGAAACCCACACAACAAAATTAACCCGCCAGAAGAGGCCACGAAAATGAGGAATAAAGCGAAACTCTCGAGCACTGCCAGCCTTTAATAGAGCGATCAAATCGAGTAGTACGTTATTTGAGGTGATTTTTTTAAAGTACTGAAAACTCGCACACGCCTATCGTAAAGATCCGGCCAGCTAGGGACTGAGCTATTATATTTGCAATATTATTCGAGAGAAATAAAGTAGTGGCGCAATGTTGGCGTAATTTTCTCACATTTTGGCAAAATGTAGAAGGATGTAGCAGGGAAAGCACTTTGGCGCAGAAATCACATTACTAACTAAGTACGGCGAATTGAAAAAAAAAAAAAAATGCGCGGATGATTTTGTGACGTGATACGAACGGACAGCGTGAGCTGGTGCCCACACATCGACGACGTTCTCTTTCACGGGCGCGTTTGCGCCGAAGAGAAGCCGCTGCTTGCTCCGTCCGAGGGCTTCGGACGCTCCATCCTTGCGCCAAAGGCAGCGGGCGGATATCAAACGCTCGAGATCCGATTGAGGCAGATCTTCTGGCATGGGCGGGTACCCGTAGTACGTTGCGAGATTCAGGATCTTGCCAGCACGAACCCTGCGTACGGTGACCTGCACACGCCTTGAAGGCAGTGCAAGTCACCGTCCGTGTCCCACGACTGAAGAACCTCGTTGCAATGCGCCGGCGAAGACCAGGCCTCACGTAAACCACAATCCATCACACACACAGCCAGTTAATGGGTTCCATCCCAACAATCAGAGTGAGACCGAACGAGGGAGCGGCTAGCGAACGGGCGACAGAAACCGAAAGAGCAGGTGGCGCCCTTTCCCGGCGCCAAAGAAAACTGCGATGCGCGCAGCATGGCCTCCGAGATCCCGAAGCGAGCGGACGGCGCGAACGCTTCTCCGGCCGTCCCATTCGTGCGGTGAGGGTGATGGTGGTGGAAAACGTTTATTGATACATTAAGCACTCGCATAATGCTGGGCTTGGTCCTGCGATGGTTCCCCTAAAAAGACAAGGCCAGGCCGGACTCCCTCAAGAAGAGAAGTACTGAGTCTGGAATTATCTTGGTCCTGAGGAGATCTGTGGCAGACCTGGTTCAATTCTCCGGTTCAGATGACCGCAGTTTGAGTGGGAGTGAGTTGAGTGCCTTGTCTCTGGCGGGGGTGAAATGTCAAGTCCCACATGAGGTGGTGGAGGTCTGCTCTCAGGGTTAGGCTGCAGTAAGGGCATGTCTCGGGCTTGCCCAGTGTTGAGGTGTGAAGGTGGAGGGGTCCTGGGGTTGCGCTTTGCTTCTTTCCCGCTCTCTGTTAGACAGTCTTGCTCGCCGAGGTGCCCCACAGTCGTTTGATGTGTCGGGTGATGGCACTACTGGATCGGACTCTTCGCAGAAGAACCACTGCAGCTCCTTCCTGGAGTAGCCTTTAGGTCTGGGGTGTTCTTCCTTGGGCAGGGAGCTGAGAAGCACGCCGCGAGCTTCTTCTTTGGCTCTTCTGAGGGTGTCCTCGGGGTCGTAGAACTGGCCGTTGGTTCCGGGGACTCTAGGGGTGAGGGAGCTCGAGGTGGCTGCGAGAAGAACAAACCAGCTAACGCTTCCGCAGCCGATGAACAACCTCATTGCCTGGAATTCCCGGGTGTCCGGGGATCCAGTGTACAGGTACTTTAGTGTTGCCTGTGTCTATGAGATGTCGGGCTTGAATGAGGATTCGTCTGGTGGTGGGACTTGTGAGGTCACAGCTGCGACACCGTCTCGGAATATCCTGGCAGTCGGTGTAGATGTTGACGGTCTTAGCCTGCGGGAAGTTCCGAGCGACGTGTTCCATGGCGTGCAGGATCGCCTGGGCGGCTGCATGGGGTGTCTTGGCGGTCTTAATTTCCCGGCCCCATGTGCCTGTGTTGGGAATGTGCTAGGAAGTAGCGGATGCTTCGGGCGATATATGGCTATTAATAAAGCTTGGACTTGGGTTTGGGCTAGTTGGTTGTACATTGATAGACGTGCTGTAGAATGCGTAGAAGGGGTCGTCTACAAAATACCATTGACGTGCGGAAACTCATACATCGGGCAGACGGGGAGGTGCTTAAATGACAGACTCAGAGAGCATAAATATGCATGCGGGCAATTGCAAGCTCCTGGCAACTTAGCAGCGCATTGCGCAAGATGCAGCTGCAAACCGCTATTTGGAAATACATCAGTCATGGACAGATCGAAAAATAAAAACAAGCGCGAAATCATAGAAGCCTTCCACATGGCCTCAGGGAAGCACGGCACGTGTGTAATACCCTAGTTACACGGGCGCTTTCAACTGCCATTGAGTCAACTACAGTTGACTCAATCGCGATCGGCCGGAGTTACACGGCGGCGCCAACTGTCATCGAGCCGCTAATGACAGTTGAGTTCAACTGAGCTCCCCTACCTCAGTTCAACTGAACGGACTTCCCCAACTGAGGTAAAATGGCGCCTGTCCGCGGGACCGCTGCCGCCGACCATCGTTTCCGAGGCACTTACTGTTTCGGAATGCAGGGGGAGGCGTCTAAAAAGAATCGTGGCAGCAAAATATCCGGGAAGGAATAGATTTAGGCGTCCGAGCTGCCGCTAAAACGATCCCGGCTAGCCGGCAAACCACCAAACGAGTGAAGATGGCGGCGGGACCAGCTGTGTGAATGGACAAAAAGTAATAAGTGAACCCATCGTAGCGGGCGGTAGCTTGCTATAGCTTAAAATATGCGCAACTTAGCCCTGATTCTGCTTTGGTACTGGTGTAAACGGCGCTAACAAGCAACAAGGTATTCAACATAATGTAGGATATTCTTATAATAAATAAAATATGTTTCTCCGAGTAAATTACTTTAACAATTAGACTGATCACGTGGCACAAGAACTAGTTTCGTTTTAGCTTCAACTGGGTTCTGGAGAGCCGTGTAGCACCATCTCAGTTCAGTTCAGTTCAATCACAGTTGGGGCCGATAACTGTGATTGAACTCAACGACAGTTCAAAGCGCCCGTGTAACTAGGGTATAAGTGCTCCATCCATTGCACTGAATGAAAAGGAAATTGAAATGCTGAGACACCACATAGCATAACGAGGCGGACACCAGCACCAGCTTCAAGGTTCCCTTTCACACCACAAAAACCGAACGTTTATCAGAAAAAGGAAAAAAACACCACAACAATTGCAAGTCCACACATCTTTATGAAGACATTTATCATTATTTCATAGCTATCGTTCTTTTCCAAACTCACGCATAGGGAATCTCATGCATTGAAAGGAGAAAAAGAAAAGAATAAACAGTTGTTAGTCTGCGCCCATTCGTGTTCTTCGTGTTTCGCCTCATCTCAATGTAAATCATCCTTTTCCTTTCAATTTTTTGTTCACGCGTTTAACTTCGCAGCGCAGCACGTCTATCAATCTATCGATATATAGCGTCTGTATATACCGAGAGGATGTCGAGGGTCTCGGAGTGGATGGCTAAGACATCCTTGTGTCGTTGAGCGAAGAGTTGGCGGCGCTCTTGGTGTTCTGGCCCCATGTGCTTCGGTATGGGGATGCTTTAGACGATGTCGGGGAGTTCCCAAGGAGGTAGAGGTCGTCCAAGCTTTGGTAGGTGTGAGATACTTTCGCCAAGTCGGCGGAGGATGGCTCTGCCTTGCCTGGGGTGCTATGTTGCGCTTTTTGGACTCCCAGGAGACTTGGAAGAAGGAAGTGACGTCAACGACTAGAGCAAACGCAGATTGAATGTTGACAGAAGAAAACAAAATCAACATCCAATCTGCATTTGCTCCGTTGTTGACGTCACTTCCTTCTCCCTAGTCTCCTGGGAGTCCAAAAAGCGCAACATAGCCCCCCTGGAGGTTTGGAGAGCAATATAGTGAAGTTCTCGTTGGGCCCTGGCCATGTCTTGTAGCTTGGGGAGGGAGGAGCAAGTGTGCAATTCTTTCAGCTTGATATGTTTGGGGAGGCCTGCTATGCACCTTTGAGCGTCATTCTGGAGCCTTTCGAGCGCTTCCCAATGGCTCTTTCCAAGTCTGTAGAAATTTGATCCGTAGAGAACTTTGAACATGCGTAGCGCCTGGGACAGGGTCTTGGCTACCCGTTCGCCAGCGCCCCCAGGCTTGTTGGCAATCCGACGAATGAGGGCTGTTCCCTGCTTCCAGGTTTAGGATATCTGAGTAATCCACTATTTCGGGGAGCCTCTAGAAATGAAGATAATGCAGAGGATTTTATGGCTATCAGCTTTCTCTGGGGCTCCTCCGAAAGTGAGGCTGAGGGTTGGGTTTCCGCGTCGAGCAAATATCATATATTTGGTCTTGTCCGGGGAACGTGCAAGTCTTGTCTCCCTGAGTAAAGTTTCGATAATAACGACTCCTTGCTGCAGGGTTTATCTTCTCTTCTGGGGGCGCTTCCTTGCGTCCAAATGGTGATTTCGTCGGCGTAAATGGTAAATTTGGGGGATGGGACTTTCTCAAGCCTGCAGGCGAGGGGCGCCATGGCGTTGTTGAAGCGGGCTGGTTAGAGCGCTGCTCCCTGCGGTACCCCGATGTGGCTGTGCCGGGTAGGACCTTTGATCTTTTCAGACCGGATGGAATATTTCCTTTGCTTTAGGAAGGCTTTGACAAAATTGAGGGGTCGGTGTGTGATACCGCTCTGCTGAAGTGCACAGATGATTACATACATCGTGACGTAAAGAATCAAAGGCTTTGCTGATGTCGACAGCGACGAGCGAGCAAAGCCTTCCTGGTTTGTGGCTGTAGGCGTCCCTGGTTAAGAGGAGAAGACTGTCTCTCGTGCCCAGGTGCTTACGGAAGCTGGTTTGTGTGGGGTGAAACACCTTGCGGTTCTCGGCGATTCATTAGATCCGTGCGAGGACAATTCTTTCGAATAACTTGCACATGATGAAAGTGAGAGAGATGGGGCGAGTGTTCTTGGGGGTACTGGATGGTTTGCCGACTTTGCGAATTGGCGTGACCCAAGATTCTCTCCACTCTTCCGGAAAGATGTCGTGGGTCCAGATCTGATTGAACCCTTGTAGTAGTTGTTGTTTGGCCAGTGTGGGGAGATTCCTCAGCATACTGACGGTGTGGGTAGTGACGTCGGTAGCGTTTGAGAGCTGAGGGGGCGACGGGGGTTGGGTGGGAGGGGGAGGGAAAGACCGAGGAAAGGGAAATAAAAAAGGTACGGCCAGCACACACGCACACACACACACGAACACACACACACGAACACACAAAATTCGGGGTCAGGACGTGCCGTAGAAAATGTTAGGGAGAGACGGGGGGGGGGGGGGGGGGTGTAGTGAAGAAAGGGAACATCCCTTCCCCCGAATTTTTTTTTTTTTTTACATTAACTGTCCCAAGGAGCGACCTGACGTCATCAGTTTGAAGCGCGAAAACGGCACCTAGTTTTCCCGATATTAAAGGCGCATTCAAACTGGAAGCTTTGCTGCCATGGTGACAGTGACCATAACAAATTGACGTTATTGTGCGGAAATGCACGGCGATGTGGGGTTATTAAGTACATGTTTCGGTTCTTTCTTTATGCTTTTCAATGGTGAACTCGAGGGATTCAAAATAAATAACTTGACGCAGATTGTTTTATTCTTTGTTGCAAGGTTACCCCGCATAGCCCGAAGGCGTTATTGCAGAGGGCTTATTTGTTTACGGCGCCTAACATTTTGTGGAGCCCAACACAAAAACATCATTTTATTTTTGCCATCCTACCTTTTTAGGACATAATCTAAGTATTAAACTGCTTATTATTAACGCTCCTTTAATTTAAATTTTACTTGCTCTTGCGCACCTTCGTTTGTTACTCAACGTGATTTGTTTCGGCGAGTTTACGTGAATATGAGTCGCTCACGTGAATGATAAATGCAAATTAATACCGCTGATGCTTCTTTTAACATCATGCATGCCGAAAGAAGACACAGCCGAACACGGATCTAATTGAGTTTATGCTCTTGCTTTTGGGAGAAGAAACAAAAAACCGCGCGCAGCGGTAACCACGAACGAGCGACTCGAAAGTCGACTCGAAAGTTCGGTTGACGTGCAACCGAAAGCTCGGTCGCACGGCGTCCGTGACACAAAAGTGGGGCAGAGAGTGGGACAATTGAAAATAGCGGATCCCGCTTCCTGGGTTGGGTTCAAAGCGCGCGCCCACGAACGCATCCTGACAAAGCCACCTAGAAGACAAGGCTTGCGCCCTTACCCCACAAACGTCATCACTCGTGGAACCCACTCAGTGCCGCCTACAGACGTTTGCAAGCACGGCTTCTGCTTTGCCGCCATCTTGCTTCTGGGGGGGGGGGGGGGGGTAGCTCGTCTGATAATAGAGCAGTGCTGAGGTGTACCCACGGTTTCCAGACTGGCGCCCAAACAAAGTGTTCTCCATCCACGGTGGCCAGACTAACTCTTGAAGCGCGGCAGCTTGCAGACGTGTATACCAACAAATTGAACAAGGGAAAAGGTCAAATTTTGAGGTCTGACGTGCCAGAGCAACGTAGGGCATCAGGCACGCCCCAGCGGAGGACATGATGATTCATTTCAACCACCTGGGGATCTCTTGACGTGCAACCGAAAGCTTGGTCATACGGAACCTTCTCTGCAATTTGCCTCCGCCATTTTGCAAGAAAGAGAGAGTTGTAAAGAGCTCTTTGTAGTGCTGATAGCCCTGTTGGGAAAGATCTACTCCTTAATGTATTGTGGGACTGATGGTCATTCTGTGCTGCCTGATGTTCGGCAAATTTGTCGTTACAGCATTCCTCGTGGGACTATAGGTCACGGTGTAATTTTCTAGTCGCTGACAGGATAAGAAGGGCATGGATGTCTCAGAGTTGTTTCGCCTCCAGTGCGAGCTTGTATGTCTTCGACAACGCTTCTGGGTCATGTGGGCTTCGAGCGTGCACGTGCAACCATAGCACGGCGGAAAGCGACGGACGCGTTCTGGTTGTCGGAGCTCTGAAGGAGACGCCCTGCTGGCCGTTTTTATCCGGAAAGGAACTATAGTGTCATATACAGACGTTTTAAATCGGGAGGGAATTGAAGCTCCACAAAAAACAAAGCTAAAAGAGTATTTACACGCCTTTTTTAGAAATTCTTACAACGCAGACAAAGGCCCAAATGAGGAAGCCTAACTCAGCAGAACGCTTTTCGTTTATGAAAACTCGCAGCCACAGAAGGCATTTTCCAGAACCATGCGCTCGATTCCGTGCCTTTGTCAGCACTTTAGACGTTGCTCGGTTTGCCTCTGAGATATCGTGACGTTAGTTCCCTCTGTAGATGAAGAATTTAGTCAATGCCGAATAACGCCTAACCTGGGGCTTTTAACGTGCGTCCACCAGGAGTGAATACACGACCGCACACCGGTACCAGAGCTCGACAGTTGCCAACAAGTACACTGGCAACCGCGCGAAAAATGTAAATGTCTACGGCTGAGAACCTTATGTCTAAGCCGAGATTAAGACCCTATGACACCATGCGCGTTCCTTACCACTTGGGTGGTAAAATAGTATCTACATTAATATCAGAAAAAGGACCGCATTGCATATGGTGCGTGCGAATCTAGGCCATCAGAACGTATCGTACCTTTCTTTGGGCTAGTGCTAAGCTGATGTGTGAAAGATCCGATAGTGCTTGAGAGAAAGTTCGTATTTTTTTCAACATGAATTCCAGAGCGTGAGAAACCCCAAACGCGTCATTCCATGCCAAAGGAGACGCGGTATTTTTTTTTTTTTTATATCTGGGTTATGTACGAAGACAGTTAATTTAGATAAAGAAGCCCCTGAATTGAAAGAAAATTACTTTTTTGTGAAAAGATAAATTTTATTTTTGCTGATATTATGCTCTAAATTTCTGGAATTTGCATAAATCTTATGTAGTTAGGAAACAGATTGTAAAAAAAAAGCGGTTGCGTACCGCAAAAAATTTATGTGGGCGCCTAATTACTTAATAATATTACATTAAAATACAAACATTGAAAGGCGCTATTTTGAGTCCAAAAACAGAGCTCAAAAACAGAAAGATTTGATAAGATTTCATAATTTTCATTTACTCAACTTGGATTTGGGTGATGGCCGCAATACTTTTTTTCCTTCGTTCCCATATGAATAATAATTGAATTGCATTTATTAAATTTCGAAAGCTTCGTTTTGTGGCGTTTTAATTAAATGACAAAATCTCCAGTTTATGCAGAAAGAGCCACATTGAGACCCACAAAAAGCAATGTGGGCAGCGGCGCCCAGAACTTTCGAAATAGCCAAAAGTTCAATTCACTTGACCTGCTCAACATATCAAAAAATTAGAAAAGTGATTTTTTTTTTTTGTTGCTGAGAAATTATGTTTTTGAAGTTGAGCCTCTCCGACCATGTCTCCAGGCGCTTACCTCCTATAGGCGACGCATACCGGCTTTAGCCATGGAGGGAGGCGTCAATTGTGTGAGACGCCGGTGCAAGGTCTTCAGCGCTCTCCTGAAAACACGTTTTATTCAGTTGAAGTGGACGTTATCCTGACTTCCATGCATCCGTATCCCCTTTACGCTACGTAATGGTACTGGCGTCTTAATATGACTCTACTTCTGCCCAGGTAATTGCCGACGAACGCCGGCCTGCATCGTCTGGTTCCCGAGTTAGGGATGCGTCTGCCTCGTCAGTTGTATGTCCAGATTCAGCACGGTGGCATAACTCAACTGCCAATGATCTGTTTCGAAGCATAAACTGGACGTCGGTGCTATTCGGACAACCGAGGCCACTCTGAGAATAACAATAACGTGCGTCAGCACTGTGGGCAGCTAACTCTAACTGCCAATGATCTGTTTCGAAGCATAAACTGGACGTCGGTGGCCATTCAGACAACCGAGGCCACTCTGAAAATAACCATAACGTGTGTCAGCACTGTGGGCAGCTAACTCTAACTGCCAATGATCTGTTTCGATGCATAAACTGGACGTCGGTGGCCATTCACACGACCGAGGCCACTCTGAAAATAACCATAACGTGCGTCAGCACTGTGGGCAGCTAACTCTAACTGCCAATGATCTGTTTCAAAGCATAAACTGGACGTCGGTGGCCATTTAGACAACCGAGGCCACTTTGAGAATAACAATAACGTGCGTCGGCACTACGGGCAGCTAACTCTAACTGCCAATGATCTGTTTCAAAGCATAAACTGGACGTCGGTGGCCATTCACATGACCGAGGCCACTCTGAGAATAACAATAACGTGCGTCAGCACTGTGGGCAGCTAACTCTAACTGCCAATGATCTGTTTCGAAGCATAAACTGGACGTCGGTGGCCATTCACACGACCGAGGCCACTCTGAGAATAACAATAACGTGTGCCAGCACTGTGGGCAGCTAACTCTAACTGCTAATGATCTGTTTCGAAACATAAAGGGAACGTCTGTAGCCATTCACACGACCGAGGCCACCCTGGAAATAACAATACCTTGCGTTAGCACAGTGGAGAGCAAAATCCCAGTGCTAGTGCTCCGTTTCGAAGCATAATAGAGACGTCGAAAGTTCCCTTGAAGTCGACGGCCATTATGACTCTTGGATCGCACTTCGGCGAGTTGGCTAACACCTCGTGGTGGATGAGGAGCAGGCTGCCCTGTGCGCCGAAGTGCGGTATGAAGGGGTGTGGCATATATTTCCTGAATTTAAGAGGCGCCATTGTACTCGCTTGAAATATATCGTAAAAACAGCACCGATTGCTTGACGCGAGTAAAAGTCGGCTACAACATTGATGAAGGATTGGTGAGAGGACGGAGATCTGGGGAATGCCAATGCCAGTAACTGGGCCTAGTTCAGTTCGACTCAAGCTTGATATCGTCCGTCTTGCAGAAACGCTGTGATGAAGTGAAGGGTGTAGAGGATTAAATCAAACGTTTTTAAAGCCGATAAGAACCACAATGCACAGATTGCAGCCAGACTTGTTGCCGAGGACAGAGTTGTGAAGCACTGAAAGGTCGTTTTTGAGTGCTTGAGTGGCTTCTAAAGCTGGTTTAGAATGAATGGAGGTATTTCTGGGTTTTGTGATGCTAGAGTCTGTAACAGGCGTAATCCCCTTTTCCGTTGGTGCTACTGTAGTGCCCCCATCAGCTGGCCCAGAGGTCAAATATATAGTGCAGGTCACGATTTGGGGTCCCTTCTCGCACCCGGATCAAGTGGGTCGTCTCCTGGAAGACCTGGGGATGTACTGTTGGAGCGGAATTGTAGGATCAGTCTAATGGACTGCTAAGAAGTTATCCCATGCGACGAATCATGCAGAGCCCTTTGAAGGCTAAGTGAGGTCTAAGGCTTGCAACGAGATCAGATAGGTAGGTGGTCGCTTCCCACTGTCGGTGTGCACTCGCCATACCCCTCGGCTTGGGGAGCCCCACGTTAACCCTTAGCTCTCAGGCCCGAGCCCGCTGTACTCGTCATACTTTTTCACGCCACTTCAGCGGGCGATCCAGGCACGCCATCGGAGAGCAAGCACTTACGCATCGTGTTTTGCAGGTATTGTTGTGCTCCTTTTCTCTCGCTTATACTTGTCTGGATCGCCTGCTGGATTATCGGAGAGCAAGCACTTACGCATCGTGTTTTGCAGGTATTGTTGTGCTCCTTTTCTCTCGCTTATACTTGTCTGGATCGCCTGCTGGATTGCGCGGTGTCAGTTTGTGCAAGTGCTCAAAATGACCACTATAACTATAAAAGCTCTGACCCGCGACAGTTCCCGCCACTTCAGCGGGCGATCCAGGCACGCCATCGGAGAGCAAGCACTTACGCATCGTGTTTTGCAGGTATTGTTGTGCTCCTTTTCTCTCGCTTATACTTGTCTGGATCGCCTGCTGGATTGCGCGGTGTCAGTGTGTGCAAGTGCTCAAAATGACCACTATAACTATAAAAGCTCTGACCCGCGACAGTTCACGCCACTTCAGCGGGCGATCCAGGCACGCCATCGGAGAGAGCAAGCACTTACGCATCGTGTTTTGCAGGTATTGTTGTGCTCCTTTTCTCTCGCTTATACTTGTCTGGATCGCCTGCTGGATTGCGCGGTGTCAGTTTGTGCAAGTGCTCAAAATGACCACTATAACTATAAAAGCTCTGACCCGCGACAGTTCACGCCCCTTCAGCGGGCGATCCAGGCACGCCATCGGAGAGCAAGCACTTACGCATCGTGTTTTGCAGGTATTGTTGTGCTCCTTTTCTCTCGCTTATACTTGTCTGGATCGCCTGCTGGATTGCGCGGTGTCAGTTTGAGCAAGTGCTCAAAATGACCACTATAACTATAAAAGCTCTGACCCGCGACAGTTCACGCCACTTCAGTGGGCGATCCAGGCACGCCATCGGAGAGCAAGCACTTACGCATCGTGTTTTGCAGGTATTGTTGAGCTCCTTTTCTCTCGCTTATACTTGTCTGGATCGCCTGCTGGATTGCGCGGTGTCAGTTTGAGCAAGTGCTCAAAATGACCACTATAAAAAAAAATTGGCCAAGATTTTGTCGGAACTTTCGACAAAACTGGATGTGATGAGCACTAAAGTAAACACCGAGCTATCGGGAATGTCGATGGCGATGGACTTCATGAACAAAGGATTTGAAGAGTTTAAGACAACGATGACAACTGTCACAAAAGAAATAAAGGAACTAAAACCGAGCAACAACAACTAAAAGAAGCAAACCATGATCTTGCAAAGGAGTTGGAAGACATGAGGCGCAGCGTTGTGGGGATGAAACAATACAGTCGCAGAAATAACCTGGAAATTAAAGGGTTTCCGTATACCTCTCACGAAAACCTTGCTGAGATGATGGACATCGGAAGTAAAATAGGCGTAGAAATCGCAAACACAGACATCGATGTTATCCACCGTGTGCCCACAAAAGACAAAGCAAAACCGAACGTGATTGTACAGTTCACCTCCCACAACGTCCGTGACAAGGTCCTTTTGTCAGCGAAACGAAGCAGGCTGACAGCGTCGGATTTGGGTTTCGAGAATTCAGGCCCGGTGTATGTGAATGAACATCTGTGCCCCAAGAACAAACTGTTGCATGGAAAAGCCACTGAAAAAAAAAGAAGGCCAACAACTGGAAGTTCTTATGGGTGTCACGAGGGAAAATTCTCATGAGGAAGGTCGATAAGTCTGGTGTTGTTCAAATAATTAGTGAAGCTGACCTCGCTTTGATTGTGTAACTTATGAAATCACCGTTAGCCAGATTAAATACAGCACAGTCATGGAAAGTTTTCTCCCGTCAAAAATAAAGCATTATCTTGGATGCAAACAGGCTTTGAAATGTTTCCACCTCAATACGCAATCTGCAAAAAATAAGATAGCAGATCTTGAAGATTTTTTTGTTCAGTTTGATAATGTTTTTGATGTAGTAATGCTATCGAAGACGTGGTACTCTGATGACATAAATGTTTTCAAATTGCCTATGTACACCAATCATCTTTTGAACCGTACTACGTCTCGTGGCGGAGGTGTATCGATGCTGATTAAAGACTGCATCGATTGTGAGCCAATCCCGGAATACTGCTGTACAACTAAAGGTTACGAAGTGCTTTCTTTACGAGCAAATAGAACTGTCTTCTCAGTGTTCTATCGCCCGCCAGATGGTAGATTTTCCGAGTTTTTTTTGTTTCTGGAAGAATTCCTAATGTTTATAAACACGAATCGGTATAATCTAATATGTGGAAGCGATTTCAACATAAATATGATATTTGATCATTCCCACCAAAGAGAACTAAAAATACTATTGCATTAAATGGCTGTATAAATGTAATAACGAGTCCTACAAGAATTACCTTAAACTCAGAAACACTACTCGACTTATTTATAACGAATTTTGCTTCTATTAATGTCAAAGCTGGTGTGGTCAGATGTGATCTTAGTGATCACTTTCCAATATTCATATCCGTAGACACAGACAGTTTAGATAGGCCGAAAATGAAACAAACTGCTAAGTTACAATATATAACACCTGACAGTCTGGAAAGGTTTAGACAGACACTGTCAAATACGGATTGGAGTGCAGTGTATGAAGAGGAAACTGTCGATGAGGCGTATAATACTTTTATCAATATTTTCAAAAAACTTTACCAACAAAAATTTCCCTACAATAAACTAAAAATATCACGGAACATTCGTAAGCCTTGGATTACACCAGATATCTTAGGTAAGATTCATATAAAAAATGTCCTATACGACAAATTTATCAAAACAAGAGACCCAGTCAACCTTAAAATATTCAAGTCATATCGTAATCAATTAACTAAGGAAATACGAAATGCAAGAACACGGTACCACTCTGATTCTTTCAAAGCAACTTTTGGGCGCACGGACCGTGTAAGGAACATATTAAACTCGATACTTGCCCGTTCTGAGACGCACTGCCAAATTGACCATATATTTCATAATGGCGCACGGCTAGCCCAATGTTCGTTGGCAGATGCCTTCAATGACTATTTTGTAGACCCGGTGAATATGATTGCAACAGAAGACGCTTGCAAATATCTAAAATCTCGAAACAGTAGTTCTATTTTCTTTCATCCAGTTAATGAAGCTGAAGTAGTTTCCATTATTTCACAGTTAAAAAACAGCACCAGCTGTAACCCAGACGATGTCCAGATTAAACCGGTCAAATATGTTTCAGATATTATAGCCCCTTGCTTAACTTACATTTTTAATCTGAGCTTAACGAGCGGTATATTCCCCAAAAATATGCAAATAGCTAAAGTAACTGTGCTCTTTAAAAAGGGAGATAAAAATAAAATAAGCAATTATCGACCAATTTCAATTTTACCCGTATTTTCAAAATGCATCGAAAAAGTATCGCATTATCGCCTAGTAAGTTTTTCTGATAAATATGATTTATTGAGTTCTTCTCAATTTTCCGAAAAAATAAGTCGACCGAGAAAGCACTACTTGAACAAAAAGAATGCAATTTGCGGGAGTTCGAGAGGGGGCACTTAATGCTAGGTGTATTTATAGACTTTACGAAGGCGTTTGATTATTTAGATTACAACATTCTTCTTAAAAAATTAGAATACCACGGTATTCGAGGAACTCCTTTAAAACTAGTAGAATCATACTTGAAACATCGTAAACAGTACGGAAATATAGCTGGGTACAGCTCTGAAATCAAACATATTACCGCCGGAGTCCCACAAGGCAGCATACATGGACCTTTCCTTTTCAACATTTACATAAATGACATTATCAATATCAACTCCGTGACAAAATTCATCATCTACGCAGATGATACTAGTGTTTGTTTTCAGGTACAAACGGAAATGAGTTGATAGACAGGGCTAAGATGGCTTTAACTCAGCTTGAGGCTTGGGCACAGTGTAACTGCTTGAAGATCAATGCTAATAAAACAAATCAGTACTTTTTCGGCCAAAAAATAAAGTAATAGAATTAAACAAACACATTTTTTTTAATTCATGCCCAATAGAAATGCTTAGTTCCTTTAAGACTTTAGGAGTTCTCTTTTCGGAAAATATGTTATGGGACACACATGTGCATAGTGTTATTTCAAAATTATCACGTGTTATTGGACTAACACATCGTCATCAGTTTGTACTCCCAACCAGCGTTAAATTATTAATTTAAAACTCATTGTTTTATTCCAGTCTAAGTTATTGCCCCCTTGTTTGGGCACTACCACTACACGTTTACAAACCTAGAGAAACTATATTTGTTGAAGAAAAAAATGGTGAGAATTATTTCCAATGTTTCCTATCACTCTCACACTCAACAACTATTTGAACGCTTCCAAGTACTTGATATAAAACAACTATATAATTATAGGCTGACTTCCTCTTTTAAAGGGGCTGTGCAACGATATTCAATTGGAGTGTTTTTCACTTTACACGAGCTTACTGGCACTAGTGGGACTCAAGGTTACTCGCACGCAACGCCACTGGCCAAGAAACGCCTTTTTTGCGGTGTAATTTCAGAGACAAAAGCGATCATTTTCATTCAATCTCTCCTTTGCAAAATTTGATGACGTAACGTGGGGATCGCAGTACACCCATATGACGATATTTGAATGCTGTTCAAAGATTGGACCCGAGCATTGCGCGGGCACTCGATTTGGGCTCGTGATAATTACTAGCTCGAGAAGCATATGCGGGTAGTGGCCCGTGTCCAATCGCTGCAACGACGACAATAGCCGAGCCATAACAATGCCTGGAACTCAGCGCGTGTTCTGTGCTTTGCCAACCCTAGCGCGTGGCTATGATCAACATTGGCGGCATATAATCGGCTCCAGATCACGTGGCCGCTTGTTCTGGCTGCGAGTTGAGGGGGTGAACGCTGCTCGTTTTTCTTTAATTTTTTACTTGGACTTCTATTGCGGGGGTTGAAAAACGAACGCGTGTTTCATAGGTCATTAACGTCAGGGATCCGTTCTAAGCGGTATTTGCGCAAAGTTCAAAAATTATTGCATCGCCCCTTTAAGTTGGAACAAAGTAGACACTCAAGCTTCTTTTCTGAGTTAGCCTCCCTACAGTGCCGTATACCTACGTACACTACTCGACACGTCGAATGCTGGAAAGTTTCTAAATGTAATAATAACTATGGGTATCAAATATGAAAATACACGCTCCCTAAAATACTAAATTGGCTAGAGGGAAGAACATTTAACATTGCAGAAATGTCTTTCTCTGAACTTCGCGGTGTATTTTTAGATTTGAAACCATAATAAAACCACTATTTTTTTGCTTTCAGACAGTGCTCGTATTATGATTGTATAATTTCTCCATGTTTGCTCTTGTACCATTTTTTTGCACCACCAAGTTGTATTTCATTGACAATAAGGGGGCCATGGGCTCGTCAAGCTGTCTCGACACAGCTTTTTTCCATGGTCTCCTCCATTGATGTATCATTGATGGAAATAAAATGCATTATTATTATTATTATTATAAAGGGAGGCGGCTGATTGGTCCGGCAAGCGCGTAGCTTCCACCGCAATGTCAGCTTAGGGGGGAAGGGAATAAGTGAGATCCGGTGTCGTGTGACGTGCGTTTGGGCCCGGTGACGCGCTGCGGGGACCGCGGATGTATCACAGTGAAAAGGCAGAGAGCTTACGAAGGGAAGGGGGTACGAAATAGTCCGCTGTGTTTTCACATTTTCGTACCGAAAGTCGGGCTTTTGACTTTCTACCTTTTTTTTTCTTTTGATCCACTGAACGATGTGCTATTAGTAAAATCCCAATATAAATTGATTTATTCCAGCGCAAAATTCGTTTCGTGGGCCCTTTAATATATGTACGTTTTAAAAGTGCAGTCTTGTACAATTTAATATATATATATATATATATATATATATATATATGTATGTGTGTGTGTGTATGTGTGTATGTGTGTATGTATGTGTGTGTGTGTATGTGTATGTATGTGTGTGTGTATGTGTGTGTGTGTGTATGTATGTGTGTGTATGTATGTATGTGTATGTGTGCGTGTGTATGTATGTGTGTATGTATGTGTATGTATGTGTGTATGTATGTGTATGTATGTGTGTATGTATGTATGTGTGTGTATATGTATGTGTGTGTGTATGTATGTGTGTATGTATGTATGTGTGTATGTATGTGTGTGTATGTGTGTGTGTGTATGTGTGTATGTATGTGTGTATGTATGTATGTGTGTGTATGTATGTGTGTGTGTACGTATGTGTGTGTGTATGTGTGTGTGTATGTATGTGTGTGTATGTATGTGTGTGTATGTGTGTGTGTATGTATGTGTGTGTATGTATGTGTGTGTGTATGTGTGTGTATGTGTGTATGTATGTGTGTGTATGTGTGTGTGCGTGTGTGTGTGTATGTATGTATGTATGTATGTATGTATGTATGTATACAGGGTGTTATTTTTTATTCGAAACAGATTTTTAAAAAAGGCGTCTTTACTGCTACGTGAATGCCGTCTTCACTATGTGTTTCTTGAGCTCGGCGGACATTCGAGAGGCGAACAACCGTCACAGTCTGGTGAGTCATTAACTAAAATCTGTTAATTAACTTTTTAATTATTGGCTTTATGGACCATGTTGCAATTGTAATTTTGAAGCCAGCCGTCCTGGAAGGCTATACCAACTTACACATTTAAAAAAAAAATGCAACTGGTTTGGAGATATCCGTCGACAATTTCTCCCCTTTCTATCATCCGATTCCGAAACTGAAAGTTCCAAGTGCGCCGGAAGCGCTGATCACGTGACGCTTGTAGAAGTGACGGTTTCGTGACGTACAAATCGTCATGATCTCATATCTGCACTGCGGCTGTCACGGTGCGGCTCGAGGTATGCAAACTCGCGGGGGCGGTCTTTAGCGCTCTCGCTTTTAATGCGTCATTGCCCTCGGAGCTTCACTCGCGATTGTTTGTCGGCGGGGAAGGCGCTTCGCCAAATAGCGTAGGCGCACGAACGCTGACTCTGCCAGTCGACTTAACGAAAGAAAATGAAACGCTACAAGAAAGAAGTCTTTGCTATTTATTATCTTCAGCGAAATAACTTCAGAGATCAGAATTGCTGATAATTTAAGTTTCTGGTGTGCTTAGACCCTAAGGTAATGTACTACAAGTAATGTTCGAAATGGCGACCCTCCACTGCTACGCATGCCATGAATCGTTTCTTCATAGATTGAACCACCCGCTTCAGGACGTGTGGTTCAATGTTGGCGCATGCTGAGACAATTCGGTTCTTCAGGTCGTTGACATCTTGGGGCTCAGTTGAATAGACTTCGTTTTTGATGTGACCACAAAGGAAAAAGTCTAGCGGGGTCAGGTCAGGCGATCTTGGCGGCCAGAACATAGGTCCACCGCGCCCAATCCACTGCTGGGAAAAACAGGCGTTGAGGTAGCTCCGCGCACGCGACGAGAAGTGAGCTGGCGCTCCGTCTTGCTGGAACCACGTGCTCCTAAGCTCGCTTAACGGGAGATCGCAGATGAAGTCACTGACAGCACCATCAAGTATGTTGGCTGTGTATGACTGAGCTGTCAGTGTGCCTTCGAAAAAAATGGTCCCACTATTCTGTCACGAAACATGCCGCACCACACATTCACTGACCACCGAGCCTGATGGTTATGCTGGCGGAGCCAGTGAGGGTTGGAATCAGACCAGTAGTGCGCGTTGTGAACGTTCACGTTGCCATTTCGGCAAAACTGTGCTTCGTCAGTCCAGAGTACATTAGTGAGAAAATCGGGGTCTTCATCCGTTTTAATAAGGGCCCAATTGCTAAACTCCAAGAGCTTCTCAAAGTCACACTCGCTGAGGTCCTGATGCAAAGATATGTGATACGGATGGAGCTTGTGCTTTCTCAAGACTTCCCATACCGAAAAGATGCTGCCTCCGGAATCTTCGACGACATTTCGGATGCTGATTTCGGGGTACGCTCGCACGTAGGCTAACACAGCGATTTCAAAATCTTCGTCCAAGACAGCTGCTTTCCTTCTTCTTTGACGATGCACAGACCCAGTGGACAGAAACTTCTTGGCAACCTGGAAGACGGTGGATGGGGCAGGAACAGTGCGACCAGGGTGTTGGGCGGCATACAGCCTCGTGGCAAGCCGAACGTTGCCATTCATTTTAGCATACGCCATAACAATTTGAACCTTCTCGGCGACTGAATACCTAGACTGAATTTGCGCAGCCATTTTAACGCTACAACTGGCAGAGCCGGCGTTCGTGCGCCCACGCTATCTGGCGAAGCGAATCCTCCGCCGACAAACAATCGCGAATGAAGCTCCGAGGGCAATGACGCATTAAAAGCGAGAGCGCTAAAGACCGCCCCCGCGAGTTTGCATACCTCGAGCCGCACCGTGACAGCCGCAGTGCAGATATGAGATCATGACGATTTGTACGTCACGAAACCGTCACTTCTACAAGCGTCACGTGATCAGCGATTACGGCACACTTGGAACTTTCAGTTTCGGAATCGGTTGATAGAAAGGGGAGAAATTGTCGACGGATATCTCCAAACCAGTTGCATTTTTTTTAAATGTGTAAGTTGGTATAGCCTTCCAGGACGGCTGGCTTCAAAATTACAATTGCAACATGGTCCATAAAACCAATAATTAAAAAGTTAATTAACAGATTTTAGTTAATGACTCACCAGACTGTGACGGTTGTTCGCCTCTCGAATGTCCGCCGAGCTCAAGAAACACATAGTGAAGACGGCATTCACGTAGCAGTAAAGACGCCTTTTTTAAAAATCTGTTTCGAATAAAAAATAACACCCTGTATATATACAGTATATATATATATATATAAACGTAATATAAAACGCGTTAACTAGGTTGAAAGTACCAAATTTATAGGCTGCTTGCACTGACGTCACATCGCATACTTTTGACCACCATGTAAAAGGAGGAGAGGGAAGTTGCTTTTGTAAGCATTTTGAGTGACGAGTTAATCTTCTATAATCTTCTGGGAGGAGAATAGCGACGTCTGTGCACATCCGGGAGGCACAAAGGAGGATCCTGATAAGAGGGGAGCTCCTTCTTCCCCTCATTTCAGGTGGTCATCAGAGCGCTCTTTCAATGACGTCCTGTGCAAGCCCGCAACCGCGGGACTACGTGCATTCCCGCAGCTCCCCACACTTTTCGAATGAACCGGCTCCGATGCGACATTTTCTTCCCTCCTACGGGCTCTGATTCTGGCAAATGTACAGAGCGCGACACTGTTAGCGCGAACAAGCGATCGCCGGTTTTTCCCGTTTTTCTCTTCGAAACCAAGGGATGTCATCCAAGTTATTATTGCTACGGAAAGAGCTCATTTAGTTCTATAATGTACGCGATAAAATTTTGTGCTCGCTAATACTATTTAGAAGCAAAATGCGAAAATGACGTTGTGTGGGAGCTGATGACTGTCTGAAAAGGAACGCTGAGACATTTCAAAAGGGAAGGGAACCGAAAACAAAATCCAGTCATCGCCGCGGGGGGCGCACACGAGCAAGAGATGGCTGGTTCTTTCGATACTTGTTTCCTTCCCGTCGTTTTTCTTCTGTCGTCGCAGTCTCGGGTAGATTTTTTTTGTTTTTTTGGGTTTGCTTGATACTACGACATTTACGTGGATTCGTGGAACAAGTCCTGCTACAATTTGAGTGACATGTGTGACAACTAGTCAACGATGGCACTGGTCGATTATCGATATATCCCGCTGTCGACAAAGAGACTTCTTCGAGTTCGTGTTCATATGTTTTCATGGCGGAGAGTGTGGGACGTACGGATACGATCGACAGGTGAGAACTTATTTACGGGCTTTCTTGGTCATGTAGGACGCGAGTAAAGTGCTGCAGTCAATTTTTTTTTTTTTTTAAATCTCGTGATAAAATGGAATTTTGTTCTTCGTCGTTATCCGTGTGCTGTTGCGTCGACATTTGTAAATATGCGTGGTCTCGGGGGACATGGCTAAAGGCACTTCAAAGTGCCGTTAGCCATGTCCCCCGAGACATTCTGTAAGTTCTGTCTCAAATAAACTCATACAAACGAACAAACAATATTCTAGTTTTTACAGGAAGGTGAATAACAAGTTTGTGCGATTATTGAAAGTGAATTGTTTGTGCTTATGTGTTTATTGATACTAATGTTATTTTATTGCCTTTACCGCGTTTATACTAGAATCTTAACTGTATTAAGGTAATAGTATTATTGTATACAAAATAGGCTATATTTTGTTCTTAGGCAGCTCGAGCCCATAGAAAGAAGTAGATTAGTTGACTGTACATAGTAAGTTTAGTACCTCTGCCACACGGAAAAGTTAATATATTTTCATTAAATTATATGGGATTTAATCAGCTCCCGGTCTTGAGTGATTATACGAGCGTCGCAAGCTGATTTGTCGACCCCATAATGTCATTCGATCGACATTGCATTAATTTTGCCATGTGGCCGGGGTATAAAGCAAGAATTCAGTGACTGCACGCGATAACATCGCTTACATGATCGTAAGTGAAACGTGTCAAGCCGAGTCCGCGTTGACTACGTCTACAAGATTTTTAACTGTGGTCTGTTTTGTTTTGTCTTATCACTGCGTGTCTCGCCATTTTGTCGAAGCGTTTCTGTATAAAATATGCATTCCTACAGCAATAATTGCATGACTCAATCTTTTCGACTTAAGACAATTAAATATTTCTATAGGCGTCTTCTAGGCCTACCTCGTGCCATTTCGTACCGATTATATAGCGGTGTAATGTCTTACCCGTGTAATAAAATGTTTTCTAGCCCCGTTGCTATGTGCATCTTTTATATTAGCTAATAAGACACGCGTATTTGACTAAAAGCGCTTTACGACGGTCGATCCACGCGCGTTGTCTTCGCTTCGACGCGCGCCCCCGATGGCCTTCCTTTGCGACGTCACGTGAAGAGCGCTACGGCCTTCTCTTCTAGAAGGTGTTGGTGGAGGGTAGGTGGATCGGCTTGGCCATCGCGTTGAGGTGGAGAGAGTGTTTGACCATCTCGTTGAGGCGGAAAGAGTGTATGACCATTCCGTGACGTGATGGACTTTGCGCGCAGAATTTAATATAAATCTCGCGCCGTCACAATTGCTCTAATTTTTTTTTCCCGTAAAATTAATTTCTTGACACGCGTGTCCTAACCAGATTTTAGCAAAAACTTTTTTTTTTCTTTTCAGGGGCCCTTTAAGGAGCTCGTGGCGCGCCGGCCTCGTTGGCGTGCCAGAAAAGCTAGAGTGACGCGAAAATCCTGATTGGTCGATAGAATCATGACGTCACAGCCACATGGCCCAGGCTCGTCTGTCTGGAGGAGCGTACAGTTTCCATCCGTCGCCGAGTCCGCCCAGTGGCGCTGCGATCCTGCCGTCATCGCTCGTCTGTGGAGAATGCGTACCCCGCCGCGGGACCCCCGCCGTCGGGACTAGCAGAGCGCTACGGCCTTATTCCTAGGAGGTGTTGCTTCGGCGCTCTCCTAACCCTTCCAACACCCCGTAGAACCTAAGGCCGTAGCGCCCCGATCGTGACGTCACAATTGCTGGAGAAGAAAGGCCTCGCCGAGAAAAGGCGCCCACTCTGCTTCTCGTTACCCCGCACGCGTCGTCTGCTCACTCAGGTCACGTGGTTTGTTCGTGCGCATTTATCCCGCAATAATATACGTTTTAAATGCGCAATTATGCAATTAACGCAATTATGCAAATATGCGCAATTAACGTATAATATGTATAATATAAACATAATATACATCGCATTACGAAAGTTAAAATTACCAAATTTATATTTATGATTATCCGGTAACCGCGCGGAACCACAGTCCCGCGGCTCTGCACACTTTTCGAATGAGCCGGCTCCGATGAATTTTCTTCCCTCATACGGGCTCCGATTCTGATGCCTTGTGTGGGAGCAGCTGACTGCCTGAAAAGGAACGCCGAGACATTTTACGAGAAATCCAGTCGCCACCACAGGGAGCGCACACGAGCAAGAAATGGTTCGACGACGTTAAGCTTTTCGTCCCAAGCTCCTGCCGCTGCTCTTCTGTGTGGTTCGTTTGTGTTCTCTTGTTACAACGGCATTTACACGGACTCGCGGAACAAGTCCGGCTACGGTGTGAGTGACATGTGTGGCAACTAGTCAACGATGGCAATGGTCGGTTATCGATAGACCTCTCTCCCTCGACAGAGATAAATAGCTCTCGGAGTTCGTGTTCCAATGTGTTCGTGACGTATATTGCGGGACGCATGGATACGATCGACAAGTGAGAAAGAACTTATTTACGGGCTTTCTTGGTCACGAAGAACGCAAGGGTGCTGCAGTCGGTTGCTTTAATCGCGTGATAGAATGGAATTTCGTTCTTTGTAGTTATCCCTGTTCAATAGACCCCTTTCACTCATGCGCCCCCTGACGGTTTTTTTTTTGTCAGTTTCTATTTGCGCAGCATTATGGGATAGCAAATGGCAATGTTTTGGTTCTTCCACGATGAAATGCAGCCCTGTCGCGCTGTTGCATCAGAACGTCGTGTCGTTATTTCATGATATTTCGCCGCTGGTAGTTCTCTGCCTCGCCATGAGCGACGCCGCCGTCAGTTTCTGCAGTGCTCACCTTGCTGCGTTGGAGGCAGCAGACGTCACCGCATCGTACGCGGGGAATGTTCGTAATTCCTCTTCTTATGACATCCTGCTTTATGTCATCGCACCAAGGTACATAAGCATCGCGGTTCCTTGTTTCATTCGAGTCCAGCTAGAACCGACCTGCTTCCTCGTGCCCCGATTCTGTATGTGCAGTTCCTGGTCTCGAGCACCTAGCTCGTTCTGGCCATCAGGCATTGCCAGCGGACACTACACATCGGCGAGCGAGAAATGCTGGGCGGCAACATCGTTGTGGCGTGTGTCGTCTGCTATTAGCGGCGAGATGTTTTGGTGGCGCCCTCCTATGGTTCCCCCTTGTGACGTCATTGCCTTGCAAACAACAAGTTCGATGGTGTTTGTAAATAGCATGGTGGAAGCTTGAAATCATTGCGCTCTCAAAGGAACACTGCCAACACCGTCAAAATTAAAGTTCTTTCATTCCTCTTATTGCTGTCGATGATAAATCCTTTGCTGACGTCATAGTCAGCATTCGGCCAATCGTGGAAAGCCAACCACAGCGACGCTTTCGGTCGCGCACGTCGCCAATAGTGGCCTAAATGTGGCGGCCTGTCCTAGTGCCTCTGCTCGGCACTGAGGGCGCCCTTTTGCGCGTAGTCATCTGTCGATATGCCTGGTAACAATTTAGTTTTCACTGGAACGTGAATAACAAGCTTATGTGCGATTATCAAACGTGCATTGTTTGTGCTTGTGCGTTTATACTAATGTTATTTTATTGCCTGTACTACAATCTTAGCTGTATTAAGGTAATAATATTTGTGAATATAAATATTTTAAGGCAGCTCGAGCCCGCAAGGAGGAGTGGATTAGTTGATTGTAAATAATTAGCTTAGTATATCCCTACCACAAGGAAAAGTTTTCATGAAATTATATGCGATTTAATCAACTCTCGGTCTTGAGTGATTATACGAGCGTCGCAAGCTGATTTGTCGACCCCATAATGTCGTTTGATGAAAATTACATTAATTTTGCCATGTGGCCTAGGTATAATGCAAGAATTCAGTGACTGCACTCGATAACATCGCTTACATTATTGTGACACTTGTCCTACCGTGTCCGCGTTGACTACGTCTACCTGATTTTTTCACTGTGTTCCGTTTTGCCGAGTCCAATCACTGCGGGTCTCGCCATTGTATGGAAGTAATTCTGTAATTCATTCGAATGCCAACGAAAGTAATTCGACCAAAAGGCGTGAACCGCTCCTCAAACGTAAAAGGCTTTGTCTACGGAGGCCTTGATCTTGCCGGCAAGGAAAAAACTATTTTTTTTTTTTTTTGACACCTGATGTAGCACGAGCTTTGGGTCATTCGATTGCAAAACGTATTGGCAATTTTGACATCTGTGCAACTCTGACGCAATGAGAGGGGAAATGGACAGAGTTGCTACCCAGGAGCCAGGATTCCACGTCTTCAGAAATGAGCGGGGAGACTTTTCCATCCAAAGACCTCCGTTCACGTCGGCCGAGCGCACCGGGATGTCTGTGTACCTTCTTTTTGTATTCTTCGCACAACGCGATAATCCTTATGTGTGCGTCTGGTTTTTCTTTCTGCTTGTCAACGACTGGCGCGCAACCTTACGCCTTCTATATTAATACATGCTAGATTGAAGGCCAGAGTTATTTTACGTCTTACCTGCATGATACAATCCGATATAGAGGACACTAACTGACAATTGGTAGTTATTGCCGTAATTATTTATTTTTTCGCGAGCAGAGAAATGTGGTAGCAACCCGTAGCACACATCGCGTCCTGTTTTCTGCTTCTATCAAAACCCGGAACAGGCGTTAGAACCGGAAAGTGGATATCCCCCCTTGCTTTAAGGTGCAACATGTTTCAGATAGTCAGCTGACACAAATGTTCAGTCCAGATCCCATTGTCGCTTCGGTGAAAGGTCGGACGAGATAAAATTCCAACTCTTTGCGATTTCATTATTAGGGCATCCTCCCTCTTCGTTTTGGCTGCTGCCTCGGAACTCGCGATGGGTAAAAAATCCTCATATAAGCGGGAAAGGGCTGCTCTGCGCAAGAATGTCGAGACGTCGGAATTCCAAAGGTCGCGTGTCTCGATGTAAGCAGGTAGGACGCTAACATGGTGGACTTTGTTCTTTTATAATTGCACAAACGTACGCACTTCGATCGTGGGGAGTTACACGAACTTCGCTATCAGTCAGTTTTTTTTTTCTTATTCCTAATTAAATGTGGTTACTTGAAGATGCCTTTTTGTGTAATAATGGCATAACCTAAAATTTGAATAATCCCCGATATTAGGTTTTGTAATTGCAAGTACCGAAAAATATTTCGAAACACGTCTCTTAAAAGCAAAGGGCCTTGACCGGAAGGCATTGGCATTCCATTGAAGCCCGGTTGTAACACTCAAGCTATCTTGAAAGCATTCTTTCTTGTTCTGGCAGAAAAAATAAGAGTGATAAAATCAATATCTTAATTTTTTTGCTTTTGTGGCTCATTATTGATGTCTGACTATTTAGAATATTGCTTCTCATGTCAATCACAAACTGGAGGGCAGATCTCCAACTGGCCCATCTAAGCATTTTATTGCACTCCAAGAAGACTCGTTATCTTAAGCATATGTTGGCATAAGGGCTTCTGATTTGTTTTTGTCTGTATACGGACGTACTCGAGAATTCTTTTTGGGAAATGTATTTAGGGAATTTGTTTCTTGCAGATGGCAGAAAATTTTAATGATCGACATCGTTTTTTAATGTAGACTTAGACGAAAAAAGTTTCTTTCAAAGAGCCACATATGTGAGTTTGAAAACATTGTGGTGCGACTGACCCGAGTCTGTAGTTCTTTTTGTTGATTACGAGTAAGCTAAACAAATCATCGGGGTTCAACGTTTGGGATTGTTGAGAAATATCTTGTCGGACATCAGTTCGTTCATTACCCGAAATCGTAGTGTACGTTCATTTGCGAACTTCTGCTGACCTCTGATCACTCCTTTGAGCATGCTTGAGGTAGGCCACCATGGTACTCGCCACAATTAACGCATTTCGGTTCGTTTTATTTAAAGCTGCCCCGATCCTGCTTTCCTCCACGCCGACTGCACGTGGATTCTCGGTAACGTTTTCGCGGCCATAGCGGCTGCAATTTTCACACTTGGAATGACGCTCTCTGAAGGCGAAGATTCAAGAGCGGACGCGAGAAACAAGAACGTGCTGCGGCAGTTGCGTGGATGCAAACTATATCTTAATTTTTAATATATTGATCTCACCAGCATTGTGAGAACTTGTATTTCTAGCGCGCGCGACAACCACGGTGGGGGTCTGCGCGAGCAGAGTCCCAGACGACACAAGCTGTCTTGTGCAATGGCACCCAAGTGGCACCTGCCTCTTCTGGACTAAGTGAGTGGCGGCCTTACACATGCGGGTAATACTTAGTGAGATCTGTATATTGCTGTGTGTGGTATGCTCATAGAGCCGGAAGTTGGTCAGCTCTCGACACAAGCTGTCTTGTGCAATGGCACCCAAGTGGCACCTGCCTCTCTGACTAACTATGGCGGCCTTACACATGCGTGTAATACTTTGAGATCTGTATATTGCTTTGTGTGTATGCTCATAGAGCCGGAATTGGTCAGCCTCGACCATGTCTTGGCCATGCACCCAGGGCCCTGCTCTTCTGGCTAAGCTATGGCGGCCTTACACACGTGTAATACTTAGGAATCTGTATATGCTTTGTGTGTATGTCATAGAGCCGAAGTTTGGCAGCCTCGATGGCAACAGATGTCTTAAGTCCAGATCCCATTGTCGCTTCGGTGAAAGGTCGGACGAGATAAAATTCCAACTCTTTGCGATTTCATTATTAGGGCATCCTCCCTCTTCGTTTTGGCTGCTGCCTCGGAACTCGCGATGGGTAAAAGATCCTCATAAAAGCGGGAAAGGGCTGCTCTGCGCAAGAATGTCGAGACGTCGGAATTCCAAAGGTCGCGTGTCTCGATGTAAGCAGGTAGGACGCTAACATGGTGGACTTTGTTCTTTTATAATTGCACAAACGTACGCACTTCGATCGTGGGGAGTTACACGAACTTCGCTATCAGTCAGTTTTTTTTTCTTATTCCTAATTAAATGTGGTTACTTGAAGATGCTTTTTTTGTGTAATAATGGCATAACCTAAAATTTGAATAATCCCCGATATTAGGTTTTGTAATTGCAAGTACCGAAAAATATTTCGAAACACGTCTCTTAAAAGCAAAGGGCCTTGACCGGAAGGCATTGGCATTCCATTGAAGCCCGGTTGTAACACTCAAGCTATCTTGAAAGCATTCTTTCTTGTTCTGGCAGAAAAAATAAGAGTGATAAAATCAATATCTTAATTTTTTTTGCTTTTTGTGGGCTCATTATTGATGTCTGACTATTTAGAATATTGCTTCTCATGTCAATACAAACTGGAGGGCAGATCTCCAACTGGCCCATCTAAGCATTTTATTGCACTCCAAGAAGACTCGTTATCTTAAGCATATGTTGGCATAAGGGCTTCTGATTTGTTTTTGTCTGTATACGGACGTACTCGAGAATTCTTTTTGGGAAATGTATTTAGGGAATTTGTTTCTTGCAGATGGCAGAAAAATTTTAATGATCGACATCGTTTTTTAATGTAGACTTAGACGAAAAAAGTTTCTTTCAAAGAGCCACATATGTGAGTTTGAAAACATTGTGGTGCGACTGACCCGAGTCTGTAGTTCTTTTTGTTGATTACGAGTAAGCTAAACAAATCATCGGGGTTCAACGTTTGGGATTGTTGAGAAATATCTTGTCGGACATCAGTTCGTTCATTACCCGAAATCGTAGTGTACGTTCATTTGCGAACTTCTGCTGACCTCTGATCACTCCTTTGAGCATGCTTGAGGTAGGCCACCATGGTACTCGCCACAATTAACGCATTTCGGTTCGTTTTATTTAAAGCTGCCCCGATCCTGCTTTCCTCCACGCCGACTGCACGTGGATTCTCGGTAACGTTTTCGCGGCCATAGCGGCTGCAATTTTCACACTTGGAATGACGCTCTCTGAAGGCGAAGATTCAAGAGCGGACGCGAGAAACAAGAACGTGCTGCGGCAGTTGCGTGGATGCAAACTATATCTTAATTTTTAATATATTGATCTCACCAGCATTGTGAGAACTTTGTATTTCTACGCGCGCGACAACCACGGTGGGGGTCTGCGCGAGCAGAGTCCCAGACGACACAAGCTGTCTTGTGCAATGGCACCCAAGTGGCACCTGCCTCTTCTGGACTAAGCTATGGCGGCCTTACACATGCGTGTAATACTTAGTGAGATCTGTATATTGCTTTGTGTGTATGCTCATAGAGCCGGAAGTTGGTCAGCCTCGACACAAGCTGTCTTGTGCAATGGCACCCAAGTGGCACCTGCCTCTTCTGGACTAAGCTATGGCGGCCTTACACATGCGTGTAATACTTAGTGAGATCTGTATATTGCTTTGTGTGTATGCTCATAGAGCCGGAAGTTGGTCAGCCTCGACACAAGCTGTCTTGTGCAATGGCACCCAAGTGGCACCTGCCTCTTCTGGACTAAGCTATGGCGGCCTTACACATGCGTGTAATACTTAGTGAGATCTGTATATTGCTTTGTGTGTATGCTCATAGAGCCGGAAGTTGGTCAGCCTCGACACAAGCTGTCTTGTGCAATGGCACCCAAGTGGCACCTGCCTCTTCTGGACTAAGCTATGGCGGCCTTACACATGCGTGTAATACTTAGTGAGATCTGTATATTGCTTTGTGTGTATGCTCATAGAGCCGGAAGTTGGTCAGCCTCGACACAAGCTGTCTTGTGCAATGGCACCCAAGTGGCACCTGCCTCTTCTGGACTAAGCTATGGCGGCCTTACACATGCGTGTAATACTTAGTGAGATCTGTATATTGCTTTGTGTGTATGCTCATAGAGCCGGAAGTTGGTCAGCCTCGACACAAGCTGTCTTGTGCAATGGCACCCAAGTGGCACCTGCCTCTTCTGGACTAAGCTATGGCGGCCTTACACATGCGTGTAATACTTAGTGAGATCTGTATATTGCTTTGTGTGTATGCTCATAGAGCCGGAAGTTGGTCAGCCTCGACACAAGCTGTCTTGTGCAATGGCACCCAAGTGGCACCTGCCTCTTCTGGACTAAGCTATGGCGGCCTTACACATGCGTGTAACACTTAGTGAGATCTGCATATTGCTTTGTGTGTATGCTCATAGAGCCGGAAGTTGGTCAGCCTCGACACAAGCTGTCTTGTGCAATGGCACCCAACTGGCACCTGCCTCTTCTGGACTAAGCTATGGCGGCCTTACACATGCGTGTAACACTTAGTGAGATCTGTATATTGCTTTGTGTGTATGCTCATAGAGCCGGAAGTTAGTCAGCCTCGATGGGCGTCTTGTATCTTAGCTCTAGATGAGAAATTTAGCCAGTGCATTACAACCGCTAGCCTGGGGCCTTTGACGTGCACCACGCAGTAGTGATACAAGACCACACGCCGGTATGATGCTCATCCAGATCGAAACGGCAGGGTGGGGATTGAACCCAGGACACCTCAACTGTATCTTCACAATGCGGCTAAGTCCGCGAGCATGCAAATTTGCTGTCAGTTCAGCACTCATTTCAACTTGCAGTTGCGTGACCGTGATCTTTCATCCACTTTCTAAATAACACCGACTCCTGCTGAGCATGGAACGGACTCGTAAGCTCTAGCGTCCACCTAACGAAGTGAAGAAACACTGAGCTTGGCTCTATCGTGAGCGTTTCTTGTGTCAACCATAATGAAGTGTAAACGCCCGTTAGGACGAACCATTAGGGTACATTCCCGACATACCGCTTCTAAGCCTGAGAAAGTTTTAGGCTGCCTATTTTCGTAAGAGAAATTTGTTTCGTATAAACATTTCAGTCGAGCCTGTTTGATGAAGAGGAACAGTCAGCAGGCCAATGTTATGTGCAATACCGCTGTTTTTGTGTTGGCACTTACGTTTCCTCGATGTATTGATTGTGAAATCTTCATTGTCGATGTTTTAGGAATCTTTCATAGATTCTGCATTGGCTTACACTCTGAAGGAGTTTTGTCGGTAATTCATGAGTCGCCTTTGCTGCTCGAATGAGGCAGTTTATTCCCTTGGGTGCTTGGGTCCCCAGACTACTATTATGCTTGATAACTTCTTACGATAACACAGAATTCGCATGGTCCTCCTGGAGGTATTGTCTCATTAAGGGCCGCCTCGGAGCCCTTGGCGGCTGGACAGGGAGCGCAAATGCCTCCTCTTGGTTTGAAAATATTAAAACTTATAGGAGGGGTTCGCATTAAAAAAAAAATATCACAAGATCACTGTAACGTCTTCAGTTGCGCTCTTCGTCGCCCTTTATTATCTATTGAACGCATTCTTTTTTTTCATTTTCGTTGCAACAAAAGGACAAGCGAAGAGGCTGGAGATTGAAGTCTTCGAAACAGCAACTCCCATCAAAGGTGCGTCAGCCTGGTCACCCCCTCGAGCACGAGAACCACTATCGACGCCGTGCAGCCGGCCAGATACAAGGTGATGAAGCGTCTCACGTCCAGGGGAACCTCCGACTCGTCGGCCTGCTCGACGAAAGAGCAGTCGCCTTTTTCCCAAGCGGCGTGGTGCTTCCTCAGGCCGGTCTCGACGAGCCTCCGGTTGAGTGCCATGAACTCAGCCCTCAGCGGGAAGTCCTTTCTCACGGGAGTGCTGCCGAATGTCGGATGCATGGTTTCCTTTCCACGAACGATCCTCTCTCCGTATTTCTTCAAATTGCAGGGGCTGTGCTCAGACGTGAGGAACACGTGGGTCCTTTTCGTCGCGAGGTTGAAGCACTTGTCCGCAGTCTCCATATTGGTTGGGTTTCGCCTGAAAGCCCTGGCCATGTGTCCCAGGAAGTCCGAGTCGTTGACCCTCTGCTCCAACAAGGACCCGTGAAAGAACGGTCGTTCCACGCACACCGACACAGCTCCGGCCACGAGATTCGGGACGAGTTTCTCGTGCGTGTTGTCGGCTTCCCAGTAGACCCCGTAGCTGGCGCTGGACGTCAGGAGGCTCTGGAAGAAGATGGCCAAGGACGTCCCGCCTAGCAACCAGTAGAAGAGGACGGTGCGACCGAACGTGGATCTATCGAACGAACCGGGAACCGGGTAAGGAAAGCCGAGCACCGCAGCCACGAGGACCATGCCGATGCCTCCGATGTCGCGTCCCAGGGGCCGACGGTGACGGTAGTTGATGAAGCAGAAACACGCCAGGCAGACCACAGCGGCGACCACAAGGAACGCCAGAAACTCGGCAAGAGAGGAGTTAAGATGCAAGCTGTTGTGCATGGTTGCCGTTGCTCCAACATAGTACACCGCCTCGTTGTGGTACAGGTACGCAGGATAAAAGACGTGAGCTCGCCGGTACTCCGAAAAAACTATGTTAGCGTCTAACACGTCGAACCGCTTGTACATGAGCTCGTCCATCCACTTCTGATCCGCAACGCTGACCGTCTCGAAGGTGACATTTAGGACCTTGAGAACTTTCTTGATCAGAGTCGTCGGCTTATACCGGCAGGTGGCGTTGGGCCCGCCGTGGGACGTGCAGCCCAGCTTGAGCGGCCTCGAGGCTATCTTCTTAAATTCAGACGGCCGATTCTTGTCCCGCAAGAGGTCCTTCAACAATTGTCTCCGGCCGATCGTGCTCCGCAACTTGCAGTTCCAGAAGCGGTCTTTGGCGACCGAGGCGGCGTGTTGCCAAACAATCACTACTCGGCACAGGAGTTCAGGAGGCCACGCCTCGACTTCGAGAGGATTCCCGCGACTTGTGATTAGAATCCACGTGGTCAGAGGATAGTCATAAACTTTCGCAGATACCAGTCTAATAAGATGGCTTCGTTTGAGAACATTACTCGGTAAGACGACCAAGGTCTCTCTATTGTAGATCGTGCTCGCGTTCAAAAGATCGAGGTACTGATGCCAGTCACCGCACCAGGCCCGACTCTTAAAGTTCGCCCGGAGGTAGGAGACAACCCAGTGCTTGCTGTAGGCGCCTTTCACGCAGACAATGTCAACGTTGATGTTAGTTTTCAAGGCGGAGAGAAAATTGCCATCGCATTTTGCTGTCCAAAATGTAAAGACAATGCAGACAAGGAACAGCGGAGAAACGGAGGTCATCACGATCTTCCTCTGCTCTGCTTGGTTCTCCGTGCGGGCACCCACGAGCTTGTTCCAGCAGATGTGACAGCAAAGTCGCGATTCTAAGGTGAGCAAAGGGGATAATCGATCAATCCACTCGCCATGAAAATCAAAAAAACATCTTTTGCACGTTTCCTTTTGTCAGCGAAATTAAATATTGATAAGGCAAACATTCGTTGCCGACCAATAAAAACAAAAATTGCTGCGGTCTGGTTCTAAAAGCTTATCGTGTCGACGACGTTTGTGTAACTGGGAACGTTTAATCACGCTATGTAAAAAAGGGAAACAGGGAAGCTATAAATGTTTCAAAATTAGGATGACACTCACAAGGCGAAGGTCGATTTCCACAAAGGTGACTTGTTACATTTTATTTTGTGCAAAGCACTTTGTTCGTAACAACACGGGAGAAATATCGCGAGATTGTTTTTTTTATTGATCCATACACCATAACACACAAAGGGCACTGATTAAAAACTTCAGCCATAGCCGAGACATCAAGAAAAACACAGACATTTCGCCACCAATGCAGGTGCAAATGAGTTAGAGGCCCGCCAGTCACTACTTATTGAATACCCTTGTAACCATTCGCGATAAGTATATAGACCATTCCAGTAAGCGCTCTCAGGGCGGCGCCATTTCGTTGGACTGCAGCGCCCTCTCCACACATCTGGGAAGTTCAGCAGGTTCGGCGGGGTAAAACAGGAGAGAGGGCACGCGCCCGATTGCGCTTTAGACCTTTTTTTTTTTTTTAAGGGCGTCGCCATCTTAAGGATTGTGGCGCCGACGACGACGTCTAGCTGGCTTAAAACTTGAAATACCGGCTGGTTCTGGCAGCACAACTATCCGGGTAGGCAACGGTGTGGGTATGGGGGGAACTTGGCTAAACTTGGCTATGTTGGGCTACAAAACCTTGGCCAGAACTTGGCCGGTTGAATCGAGCCATGGCTAATGACAGGCCATCACCACGTGTCCTCCAAAGAACGAGGACGACGGCGGTGGAATGCTTTGATTGAGTTTTCACAACGAAGGTATAATATGAAGAGTTTAATGCTGTCTATGCAGGTAAGCTCTCGGCATTTGATAGCTGCACCTTGAGTGGTTTCACGTAGACGTTTTGATACCCTTCACATGCCATAAAGCAAGCGATAACTTATTCGGAGCACCTGCACCGGGTTGGAACCGGTCCTCTTGCCTTAGACGAAGTAGTCGTGAGCATAAACGTGGCGATGAGATATAAAGACCTCACGATTCAAGCTCGATATAGACTGACATCATAAAAACAATCCTTTGGGAAAATGAGAAGCTCAATAACACTGCAGTCACACTCGTGCTGCAGCTTCCGGTGCTTTCTTTGCGCGGTTGTTCTTACGCTTATTAAAATTGTGACTGCACCTGACGACTACCCAGTGATAGCCAGGCAACCGCAGGTTTCCGAAAATTAGAGAGTTTTACTAGACCGTTTTCGCTTTCTCGCTCCGCTCTATGGAAAGCGGAGTCGCCATCGCGCATGCGTGACCCGCTCTGGGATTTAAGCGTGAAGCGTCAGCTCCGCTAGCTCCGCTAGCTCCGCTTTCGTTGCCATTTTAGGAAGCGCGTTCCACTCTCAGTAAAGCTTCAGTAGATGGTGTTTTTTTCTGGAAAAGAATTCGAAATGGGTGCTCGCCACTTGAAAGCATGCTTGGGAGCGCGTTTCACCGTTACGAACCTCGCTGTACCAAGATGGCTGCGCAGACTTTGTTTGAAACGGCGTCTTTAAGAACACGTTTCAGGGTGGTCGAGAACCTCTGGCTGCTTCGGAAGATCACTGGCTGCAATCCTTTCACGGCCGCTGAACGGTGGGAACAGGTGATGTCTTGTCTAAGCCAGTGGGCTCGATTTTTCTATGCGAGATGACGACGACGACGTTGAGAGGATGACACACCGGGCGACGGCGATGCCTTAAGGGGGATTCAACCGCTCGTCACTCAATGGGCAAATTGCGCTACACAAACCTGAGTTTCAGGAATGCGCGATGGTATTCATTCTTTTGGAGGTTACGTATGATAACCCAATGAAGGTTGTACGACCCTTGGAGTTTTCTTTTAGAGCGCTGGAGATTTTTAATAAAATTCAGAAATATGACCATTTTGACTGTTTTTAGCGCGTTTTGAGGCATTTTTGAAAATACAATTATTTAGAAGAAAAACCTGACAAAACGCTTGGCCGTACGTACTAGGGGTGCCTTTAATCTTAATTTTAAGACCAATACGAGAAAGCAAAATATTGTTGTATTCGCGTATTTGTGTAAATAAAATCACCCTGTTAATTCTATTTCCAACTTGTTAAACGAGATGGCGACACTAGTACTAAATGCCTCAAACCGGAGGTTTTCTTGCTGTTGCTGTTGTTGTTTTTCTCTCGAGCTCGAATTCGACCGCGATGTCTCGTTGCTCGAGGATCGGTAGCACGTGTAGCGAAAGCTCACGCTGTAAAGCTCACTGATCGTAGATTCAATCCACCGCCTCTGCCCGTTTCAATCTGGATGAGCATCATACCGGCGTGCTGTCATGTATCACTATTGCGTGATGCACGCTAAAGACGTCAGATAGGCAGCGGTATACTGCGCTGTCTTTCATCTCCAACGAAGGCACCAGATGCCCTCAGACCTGACTAACTTCCCGCTGTATAAACGTAGACACAACAGAATTACAATTGATGGCTCCGTTGGTCGGCACTTTTTGAACGCTGCAAAAATGTGTAACTAGTCATCAGCAGACTCCTAGCGAAAGGCCTGATAAGGCTCTGAAGGCAATACTTTTGTTGATTCTATTTTTTTGTGTGTACTATGTTAGCGCGCGTGGTCAAACACTTGCATACGCTACAAGCGTGGCACGTAAGCCCCCTAAGATCGTGCAGGGTTGAACAGAGATATAGTAATATGTACGGTGCCTCAATGACCTTCTGCTTAGGATGTTGCCACCCTTTGTAGTATAGACCTTTCCAAAAAAGGGCACTTGGCAGGTTCCATTTTCAGTGTTCGTGCGTATGGCGCGTGATTTGCTCGCTTTCCGAAGCGACGAACGTGTGCGTTCTGGACTTTGATTTAACACGTGTGGACTGTGATTTTTGTAAACAGTGGAAACGTCTATAGACGATGCCGACAGAACGCGCTCACGGGTAAAATACAAATAAATCGACGAAAAGAAAATGCCGCCATATAGAGTGCCTTCATACACACGCGCGCTTTTGCTTGAGTGGTGACATCTCAGCCATTTTTACGCCCAATCGTTTTTTTATGCATTTTGAAGTACGCGCAATCCGGTGTCAATCAGCTCGAGCGCGTAGCTTTGGCTAATGCATAGACGCCATTTTAGCGCCCAGGTCACGCAACGAGTGCGCGAGAGCGTCACGCGCTGAACATTCAGTGCAACAATGGATGTCTTCACTCTGAGACAGACAGACATGTAGGCACCCTACCGCCATAGCACAGTCAGCGCCACAAACGCGTGCCGGGACACGCTCTTTCACGCGCTTCTGAACAAAAAAAAAAACAAACAAAAAAAAGTGTGGGACGAAATGGCCAGATGTCTCCACCCTAAGCAAAGCGCACGTGAGGGCACCCTACTAATATGTATTTGGAAATAAAAAAAATATAGTCGAATGAGTTGCAAAGAAGGCTAAAATACTTATTCCTAACAACATTTATTTTATGAAACATTATTTCAGATATTTTCATCCACTGTAGACCTTGTTTGGTGGCTAGTGAATATGAAAAACAAAAAAAAAGAATCATATTTCTATTATTTTGAACAATTACAATATATTTTCTTAACCAACAAACAGGTGCTTACTCTGAGATGCAAATTGCATTTTGACGTTAGCGTTTTGGCGCCCAAAATAATTTTTTTGTAAGTTTAACATTTCCCGTTTTGCGGATTACTAAGAAAACCAAACGGGCCATCAATAGGTAGAAAATACGCTTCTTCGTAAAGTAAGGTGTACGTTTTTTTTTTGTTTTTTTTTTTCTCTTTACCTTTCCAATTGTTAGGCAAACGCAAATGAACCTATAAATAACTTTAGTGTCTTCATAAATAACCTCGGGAATTCACTATGCTATTGTCCGTTATGAACACCTCTTTCAACAGTGATCTTACTATGGCACGGTGGAATGAAGCGGTGCTAACTTACCTGCCTGGAAACAAATTGGGGTGTATGTATGGTTACACAGCCTAGATTCTTAGAACATAGTCTGCCTCAACGGGCGACTTGTCTCCCAGCTGTAGGTGAGCAATTTAGCCAGTGCAGTACAACCGCTAGCCTGGGGTGTTTAACGTGCATCACGCAGTAGTGATACACGACAGCACGCCGGTACGATGCTCATCCAGATCGAAACGGGCAGGGGTGGAATTGAACCCAGGATCCCTGGGTTATACAGCGCGAGCTTTCGCTACACGTGCTCCAAGCTGGTGTGCTCTAGCCCACTCGGCCACCGATCCTTTTTTTTTTTTCTTTATTGCACGTGGCCACCGATCCCTCTTTATCTGTCTGGACCACCGTGGTCTGAACTAAAGCCCTTCGATATGTTCGCGTTTGTCTTGCAAGTGGTGTCAAATGCGCCAGTGCACGAGGCCCGTATCTCGAGCGGCCCTTAGAAGCAGTTATCGGCGCAGTACATGAAATGAGCGGCCCTTGGAAGCGAATGGCGGCGGACCACCGGTTCCTCGCAGGTGTCTTGCGCGTTTCGACAACAATGGTTGGCGGTACTTGTAAGCGTGAATTTTATCAAATGAATTTAGTCTGCACTTGCCGGCAGCGCCTTCAACTTATGGAATTGACGAGGATAACTCGAGTGCAACATGGCTTTGTGTATTTGAGTGGTTCTTTTTCGCTGACAGGCAGACAGGCAAAAAGTTCCTCTCTTGCCATACCCGCTGCCAATGTTGTCAGCTGCCGTGCACTCGGCGCGCGATCGTGGACGAGTAGTAGAGCCGCGCCACTTGCTTGGACAGAGAACTCCTTGGTACAGTTCCCGGGTGGGAAACCGTTGCTTCTTGTTGCTTTTGACTCAAAGCGCTGAAGTGGACCTCACCACTAAATGAGCTATGCTTAGGGTCGGCACTCTGTTCCAAAATATTGCTGTGGGCGCCGCCATCTTGGTGCTTATGCAGAGCAGACGCAACTGCCGATCGTCATAATTCAAAAGTGCTACTTCCACAGCATTACATTCGGTGTTAGGAAGCTCATGGAATATTGCTTTGCTCTGTCGCGAATCGTTTAAACATTTGTGGAGGACGTAAAAACGTTTCCTGTGATTTCAGATAAATTTTTAGATAACTGGCAGCCATGATTTTTAAGGTTTGTTCACACGATGCATCTTTTAGGCGCGCAACAGTTTCGCGACACTCAAGTTTCGCGAAATGTGCTCGTTCACACGTACCGCTTCACGTGCAACAACGATGACGTTTTGACTCGCGAAAATGGTTTCGGTGTTGACCATAATGTGGCGCTCCGAATCAGATCGCTATTTATCTGGGGACCTGCTTTGCGCATTTTATGCAGTCAATTCAATTCAATACTTGGAGCGATCTCGCATGTGCGCAAAGCCGATTGAGGCGGCAACCTGTACGTGCAGGACATGTGCCGGCGCCGAGCCCGTACGCAGCCAATTCATTGCCAAAGCTCCTATCAATGCACATGGTATTCATAGAAACGCTACGTGCCCAATCTGGTTACTTCTCGGCGCCCATGTTTGCCCCGATTTTACTGTGCACTGTTTTAGAGAGCGCAAATGGTTTCACGTTCGAATGTAAACAAAGCAAACTTGGTTTCAGTGGGCGCACTTAACTCCAGTTACGCTAAGCCACAGTTAGCGCACAATACTTGCGGACAACATTCTGCGGCTATGCAGTCAAAGCTATGGGCGAACGTGCGCTTGAGCATTTTGAGCACCCATCAAAGCAGTGCACGCGCGCTCTTCACTTCTTCTGAAATAGCTGTCTGAGTGTATAGTGCGGTAACTGTGGTGCCACGTAACAACAGTTAAAGCGTTAACCACGGTTAAGGGTGCCCGTGTAACAGGGGTATTATCCAGCGGTATCGTCGCGACAACAACGCTATGAGCACTATTCTAATCTCGCCAACTCCCGCTAATTGTCTTCGTCCATCGCTGGATTGTTTTTCCGATATGCTACTCACTTTTCCTTCAGTGGTGCTTGACGTGCTTGCGGAAGCGCCGGCAGTATCCATCGTTCGTGGTTTCGGTTTTTTCGGATTTGGCTCGGCTACAACACCGGCAGTGAAGCGGTCTTCTCAAACAGCTCGCTCCCCCCTCAAAGGCCACGTGAGAGCGTTTCTGAGCGGCCATTGGCGGCGCCCTCAGTGTGATTGACAGGACTCGGCAAAGTTTCAGCGAAAGCTCGCTCCAAAAGCGAGGTGTGCGCGCAACTTTTTTATGGATGCGCGCGTCCTTTTCGGACTCGTTCAGACGGCGCAACCATTTCGCGAAACTACATTTCGCGACACTAGATGCGCGAGAAAAATGCATCGTGTGAACAGGCCTTAAGCTACGATATGAACAAGTGTCGTTACCCTGAAGCGTAGCTTATTTAGTGGCACTAGGGAAGATCATGGCCGAACAGCGCAGCACTGAGCTAGATTTCAGACGCCATCATTCTTCACTAGTGCCACTAAATGAGGTACGCTTCAGAGGAACGACACTTGTTCATAATAGCCCCGTGCGCGACCGAAAGCGTCGCTGTGGTCGGCCTTCCACGATTGGCCGAACTCTGACTATGACGTCGGAAAGGGGATTTATCATCGACGGAATAAGAGGAATGAAAGAACTTTAATTTTGACGGTGTTGGCAGTGTTCCTTTGAGAGCGCAATGATTTCAAGCTTCCACCACGCTAATAACAAACACCATCGAACTTGTTGTTTGCAAGCTAATGACGTCACAAGGGGGAACCACAGGAGGGCGCCACCAAAACATCTCGCCGCTAATTAAATCATGGTTGCCAGTTATCTGAAGATTTATTTGAAATCACAGGAAACGCTTTTCCATCCTCCACAAATGTAAACAGTTCGCGACAGAGCAAAGCTATATTACATGCTTCCTAACACAGAATCTAAAGCTGAGGAAGTCGCGTTTTTGAATCATGACGATCGGCAGTTGCGTCTACTCTGCACAAGCACCAAAATGTCGGCGCCCACAACAATGTTGGGGAACAGAGTGCCGATACTCTATACTCTGTTTCACCTTATGATGTACCACAGAAAAGGCTACAAGCGCGAGCTCCTTGCTGTGGGGCAGAATTCGGCGGCACAAGCTCTCGTGCATTCGGGGCAGCTGCCAAAGCTATGAGCTCGCACTCCTAGCCTTCGCTGCGGTACAACTAGAGCCACTAAATGAGCTGCACTAAATGAGCTGAAGCGTAGCTTATTTAGTGGCACTAGGTACAACTAGGTACAACATAAGGTGAAACGGAGTTTAGTGGCTCTAGTTCTTCCCAGAAGTGGCGCGCGGCACGTGTCTCGAGCATTTCCACAAAAATGATTGGCGCCACTTTTCCCAGGATAGATGAGCTTTACTCCACACATCCTGGGAGCGGGTTTACAAACCAGTATTCAGATGAAGAGCAGGCCGATATAGGGCAGGAAGTGCAAAACTGCCATTTTTTTGTTTTCTAGCTTTAAATCGCAAACGTTGTTTTTAGCAAAACAACGTTTGCGCGTTAAATGTCCTGGTCCAAACGACCGCAACGCCGCACCTTGTGCTTTCGATAATTTCGAACGTGGACGGAACTTCGAATCCATTCGTAAATCAGAGCTTATTCTACGTTTTCTAAGCCACTGTAATCAACGTATGTACAGGCTCGTATCTCGCGCCGCCTGTTGGCCGCTTCCTGCAGCGGCGGACGCAGAGCGAAGATCTAGCTCGAGATCGGTGGCGAACAGCCCGTGGCCCGAGCCCACCTCGAGCGCCCGACCTGCATGCGCAGCTGCGAACGTGCAACTCGTTTGTTCCGGAAAAAGTCTGCGCCATCTATGAGGAAAAGGGTACAAATAAATAGCGGTTGAATCCCCCTTAATCTGAGCCCCTGGGCCTCGGTTTCTCGGAGGCGGCAGCTTCTACTTTGGCTGGGCTACCTCCTTGAAGCCTGATGCTTTGACCCCAGTGGACCCCAGTGAGCAACAGCGCCATCATGTTCCTGGGGCTCCTTCATGCACCGATCGAACGGCGTGCCAGATCCCCATGTCTCGCTGCTCACCCGCCCAGCCCGCCTCCACGAAATCTGGACTTGTGCGAATCGGACTGCCATCCTCCCCAATTGCAACAACCCATGTCGTCGTCATCTTGCATGTACATACTCATCACATTATCATGTTTCCTATACGCGGCACCGCGGGCCTCCGTGGTATGGGCTGCTGCCTTTCCGCGGTGCCGCGTCTCTCCAGAGCCAAAAAATAAAGACTAAAGACTAAAGCAGTCGGCAAACAGACAGATATTTTGGAAAAATAATTGACTCCAACCAAAATTAAACTCGGACCCAACGTTTCAAAACCAGTTCGGTTCCTTCTTCAGGGGCGATTGATCTGGTGCGTGGAAGCAGCCTCGTCGTCTTTGGTAATATCTTCTAATCGCGCTTCCGCCTTGCCATCCAGTCTTTTTCTAATCACGTGTCGTAGTCCACTTACATAAACAGATGGTAAGGTACCCATGGATCTGTCGATATTCTTTGGTGTATTTTGGATGTGCCATGATTCAAGGTGATGTCTTTTTCGGAGATGGGTTGACTACGACACGTGATTAGAAAAAGACTGGATGGCAAGGCGGAAGCGCGATTCGAAGATATTACCAAAGAAGGCTGCTTCCACGCACGAGATCAATCGCCCCTGAAGTAGTCAATTATTTTTCCATTATTCCTTCCCAACCAGACGTCTGTCGAAGATGTTTACCTTCAAGACAGATATTTTGTTAGGTTGCTTTAGGCAGCAAGACAGTGCAAATTAGCGAAAGTGAGTGCTCCATTTATATCTCTACCTTTTTTGTTTTCCCAATGAAATGAGTTTTTTCTCCTTCGTATGCTTCGGTTTGAGATAGGGTACCTTGGTGTTTCTGTACACTGCGCGACATTGTTACCGGGAACAATCAATATCCTGTTTTTATTTTTCACCTTAAATACGAGGGGCTGACATCAACCTATTGGTGTGGAATAAAGCGCTCGTTTGGGGCAGTAATCTGAGCGACAAACTTTCAGCTCTCTCTACAGGTGTCAAAGAAATAAACTGCAAATAAAAGCGATTTTATCGTGCTCGTTTTAACAGTGCAGCTCAGTGTATGTATCTGCCTTGGGGGATAAGATGAAACCATTTTGCTTGGCTACACTTCTTTTCATTTCTTTTTTGTGTTTTTGAAATTGCGTTTTTCGGCTTAAGCCTGCCTAGTTTCAGCCTCACCTGTGCTACGGTGTTTTCTTGCAATAGAAGGCCACGCAACACAGGCTACGTTTATAATGCTGAAGTCAACAGAAACGCTGTAATTTGATTATATGCAATAGTCACACGCACATCTGAGAAGTAAAATGGGAGTCGTTTGTAAATACTTTTTATTAAATATTTCTAGACGTCTTTCAGCCTAGTTGGACGAGTATTTCGCTCAGTACAACAGCTTGGATATGATTCACTGTGATAAGTTTACGCATTCCAATATAAAAAAGAAAGAAACATGCTCATGGTCTTCGTAGGGTTCGTCCAGCTGACGAATTCTACCGTCTGCGCACATCACTGTTTGGTGCTTCACGACGAGCACCCTCTTGTGACCAGAAAAGTATGGCTTCTGATTCTTTGATGGACGGCATGGACGTGCTGTGCGGTCAGCAAAACCCCGACAGTTGTCCAGGGGTGCTCTCTTGTCTTTGACGGCCTAATAAAAAGAAGAAAAAGGCACTCTTACAACACGGCAGTATTTAAACACTACCAAAACATGTGATATGGGACTTGTTACTCATATAAGATAAAGAGTATTTCCATGGTAGGGTTGCAAGAAATGTGTACCGCAAATTAAAAAAAATTGTTGTTTCTTATCAATCAATCAATCAGCGTTTATTTCAGCTTGAAACACAAACTGAGGGTGGCGAGAAAAAAGCAGTGTCGTCCACTGCTTGACGGGCCTCGCCACCCTTACAAGTCAGCAGTGTAAACGCGATAAAAAATAATATATATATATATAAAAAATGAATAGTACAGACAAATTGTGAAGTACAGACAAATTATAAAAAAGCGTTCCTAAGGACAGAAAAATTCATTTCACTCAAATGATCACATAGAGGAGTATTCAAAAACTTAGGCAAGATATATCGCAACATTGTAAAGCCATAGTTTGTTCTACATCTAGGTAAAACAAAGGTGTCTTTTTCCCTGGTTGCATAAGGCGTATTGTGGGGCACAGTAGAAACAATACGTGAAAGAAAATTATCACTAATTAATTCGCTAATTACGTGAAAGAAAATTATCACTAATTATTTCGCTAATCTCTGAGGCCGTCAAACTGTGCATTCAAAACGAAACTTCTGAAAAGTGTTCTAGTCTACCGCTATTGCTTAGAAGTCGAGTGTTGTGTTTGATAAATTTTGTATTGTTTATGCCTGTCTGGTTTTCACCAGACAAACACTTGACATGGAATATTCTTTCGACCGTTTTTGGTAACTCTTTTCAAAACACCGCTGGGTAACATATTCGGCTGCCATATTTTGGGCATCGGTTTTAGCGCGAGACTTGTGACTAGAACCGAGTTCATATTCAGCATTGACGCAGCATTCGTGTCTAATGCATTTAGACTCGCATCCGCGACAAACAATGACGCAGCTATTTTGCTCCCTAGACGCTTGGCCAAAATAAGGCGGCCTTGAAGAATAGGGGTAGCATGGCGTGCACTTTTAAAAAGGCTGCATTCAAGTCTCTATTATTTTCTAAATCTACCAAGGAAATCCAAGGCGAACAGTTCCGGAGGAAAGTTAAACAATTCAGACATTGCGAGTGAATATGAATAAGTAAAGTTGAGAGGAATGGTTTTTTTGGTGCGGCTTGCGAGCGCTATGCTCGTGGTCAACTTTCAGTGTCATTTTCGACGGGAGGACGCGTGCACAGGTATAATCGGCGTTCAAGCACGCGCTCCCGTACATCTGATTGCGTAGCCATAGAAGGCCACAAAAACGCGACGGCTTTACCGACACCGTGTTGGTTCCAAAGTGATACTCGTTCACTTCGTTTGATTATGCTCTTTTGTGTTACATAAAACTCAAATGGAATGGTTTACTTTTCACGCGCGGGGCGTACGCTTACTTCTCGATTCGGCCTCTTTCAAGCTTTGGCGGTAACGAGGCCCCGGTGGTCTTGACCATGGAGTGTTATCACGTGCCTTGCTCCGGCGCCCTTCTAGGGTCGCGGAGGCCGCAGCCTCCACAGTTCGCCGGGAGTTTGCTGTTCTCCATCTTTGGGCTGTACCGGTGGGCTGTACCGAAGACCGAACTCTCGCTGGCGGCTGTCGTTGTAAAGTGGTTCCCGTTCTTATATTTATGGCCACTCCAAACCCATTAATAGCGTTCTGTTGTTTTATTTCAGTAAATGATCAGCTAGCGTATCCTTGTTCCGTTACTTCAATAGGAGTGCAAGTCAGCCGGCAATACTACTCTCGACCTCTGCGTCTACTGCGACAAGGGAGCACGTTTTTATCCATTACCCCCGAGTTGCACTCATTGTCGCTAAAGACCTACACTAGTACGAACGTTGTATAGTAAAAAAGCTACAGAAAACGAATTTACTTTTCGCCGGAGGGCTGTGTTTATGCTGGAGAAAGCGATAGAGAAACTCCATCGTGACGTCGCCGGTGGGAGGAGCCTAATCTTCATCGCCGCCGAACTCATCTGGCAGGGAACTCCATCACGGATTGTTGATGACGTCGAAAAAGAGTGGCGATTGATTTGAAACTTGATCGGCATTTTGTCCCCAAAAATGTCCCTCGAGGGAAATGCAAAGCCCCGGAGCGGAGGGTCTTCTAAAATCCACATTTTTAACTTTCCAAAATGTAGAATTCGTTACAATGTAAGCAAACTTACCGGTGTTAAGTTTACGTTGCCTCAATTATGTATTTTTTCATAATTGTACCACTGTTTCGGTGATCCCAACGCTTGAACTGCAAGAGCTGCATCACGATCCCAAGGAATCCTTAGGGCCGACGGCCTATTGGAACGCCGAAAGTGCTCGTCTGTCTCTACGGACATTGGACTTTGGGAAGTCTTGCTCTCCAATCGGGCTTTTGTAAAGGTTCTCATGTCGCGGCTGCCACGTATTGATGTCGCTGGCCTGTAATAAGGCGTAGCATCCTGAGGGGGCGGGGCCTTTTCCTCCGGAGGAGTAACGGGGGCGCGCGTTTAACCCCCCCGCGCTGCGACTACGCCGCTTCGCGGCGACAGTCTGCGGCGGCTCACTACAAAAATGTGAACTTACTTGGTCCACCCAAAAACGCCGCTTCGTAGCGTCCGATTCTTCGCTAAACTGTGATTCGGTGATCCGCCCCCTCCAGAGGGCTGCGCATGATTACAGGCCAGGCGAAGATTGCTCGCAAGGACGCGGGAGAAGGCGCATAATTTCGAGGCTGCCTCGTCCGTCGCCACACGTCATCTTGGCTGCACTGTCGGCAAGTGCTGGCAATCCCAGTGGGCAGTTTTAGCGTAGCGTTGCGCAGCGGAATTGCTACTCCGAGCTCGTGCTGGGAATTGGAAGCATGTCCTTCAGCGCGCGCCTAAAGCCGTACTGTGGCCTCTGTAGAACGTGGTGACGCTCGGCGAAAACTGCACTGGTAGTGAACAGGCACCGTGTTGTTCTTGATCTTCTTGAATTTCAAGGAGTGTGCTGCCTCGTATTGTTTCTTCGAAAGCTCGGGGGTCACAGCGCTGAAGCTCGCGGGTTAATTTCTCTACACCTGTGCATCACGTCTAAGGTGAAGGAAATAGTGCATTACATGAACGCATAATTTGAAAGACTGTTCATTTGCCGCGCGTTAACTCACGTTTAATTGGATTATGCGGGACTCATCCTGTGGCCAAAGGTGCTACTGAGGACTTAGCAGAAGTGGAAGCTCCACCACTACCAAATGGTAGGCATAAAAACAATCTGGATTTATCTCCATGATACACGGCTTGCACCTATGTCGCGTCATTGACATGTATTACGCATCAGTGCCGCCGACAGTGCCATGCTGGTGGCCACTGATGGCCCGTGGTTGCAGCTTTGTTAGGCTGTGATCATAGTGAACTGTGCTGGCTCCAGTGGCCCAAAGTGACAGCTTTTCTGAACATCTCAGCAACTGAATAAAACTGTGAACGCTATCTGCACTGTGCCTAACTATGAGGAAGTTCAAAGAAGCCGTCGTAAACATTATAGTGCCCGGGCGGTAGCTCGCTCCCGAGGTGGCTGTTCTAGGTCCGAGCGTGTTGATGTTTCTAGCAAGGTGACACCTCAGCGAGACTCACAAAAACTGAAGTGTACATATGGTGCAGATGCAATCCACACGTGCTTAGTCGAGTTTTGTGTCGAACAAGAAACCAGACCTAACTAATGAGACTTAGTATTAGTGTGCAAAAAGACAGTCTGCGGTTACGTTTCCCAACAGTGGCCAGCTTCCACCAAACATTCCCGACAACACCCCAGCCACCCACAATTCTGAAATTGATTAGGGAATGATACCAAGACATAACTGGCTAATCAATTCCGAAATGAAGGTCTGCAAGTTTATGTAGAATGTCCACTTCTAAAAACATTTGGTGCAAAGGACTGTGCGAGCAGGACGCACCTTGATCATATCGATCACAATATTCTAGTTAAAAAGCTTGCAGCGGTATGGCATAAGGGGTCTGCCACTTGAGTTCATAAAATCCTATCTCGGCAGAAGGCGACAATTCGTTTTTCTGAATGGCTTTACATCTAAAAGCAAAGAAATAATCTCTGGTGTGCCTCAGGGTAGCATTCTTGGCCCGTTGCTTTTTAACTTATACGTCAATGATATCATACATATATGTCAACAGGCGAAGTTTATAATCTATGCGGACGATACTAGCATATTTCTATCGTCCAGCTCCTACGCCGAGATAACCAATATGGCAAATGATGTTCTACGTAAATTAAGCTCTTGGTCAAAACAGAACCGTCTAAAAGTAAATTCTAATAAAACTAAAGCCGTTTTCTTCTATACAAGAGGAACGCCTATCCCATTGCATCATAACATAGCGTTTAAGTCACACAAACATCGAAGTTTTGGACACTATAAAAGTGCTTGGAACGTACTTCTCCAGTAACATGCAATGGGACGAGCATGTTAACTTTGTACTACTCAAACTTAGTCAAATAGCTGGTATACTGAATCGAATTAGGTATATTCTTCCGGAATCAGTTAAATTATTAATCTACAATACGCTATTTGTATCTTATATTAACTACTGCCATCTTGTATGGGGCACAACAACAAAATCTAACCTCCATAAATTACACTTAATGCAAAAGAGAATGATACGCGTTATTGCCAATGTCTCATACACCGAACATACTGACTACCTTTTCAAGAAATATAACATTCCAAAAGTTCATGATATATACCGAAGGAGGCTTATGCGAGATTTTTATTATAGCATTAGGAAAAATACCTCTACACTCTTAGAAATAGGAAACTTAGAAAAAAGGCAACCTTCAAAACACGAACTCCAGAACCATGGATAGTTCCTCGTTCTCGGACAAATTATGGTGACCAAATGCTTAAGAATACTTTGCCTCGACTACTAAATTCATTTGAGGAGGCTGGCACCGATATATCCTCTATAACCCCTTCTGAACTGAGATATATTTTATGTTCATTTTCTGATACCGGCGCCCTTAGAACTACCTAAGATGAAAACGAGCTATTTCCTAAAATTGTTTTGTGTTCCTTACCCGACCTAATCATGTTAAATTGCAACTGTATACTAATGTGTGGAGCTGTATCGAATGAGTGAATCTAATAGACCAGGAAGTGTTTTGTTACTGTGTGTGAGTGTTTTGTGAGTCCAATGCTGCCATCATTTAAAGGGGGCCGAGGGCCCCACAAGCTGCGTTTGTAGCTTTTTTCCTCGGCCTCCTCCATTCTGTAGGAAATGGAAACCAATAAAGAAAGAAAGAAAGAAAGCTGGGCATTGCCTGTTGAACTCTGCGAAGTCGTTGGCGTGCACATTTGCATATTTATCTTAATTTTCTGCACTCAGGTATCCAAGTCCTCCACCTTCGGCTAGAGATCACAGTCCGTCACGGTCCAATCAAGAGTAAGTAGCAGATGGTTCTTGCCACCACACAAGGCGATATTTTCTGCGTACTGAACTGGACAGACACGGGCGAAATTTTTTGTGATCACTCGACGGTCTAAACTTCTGCCTAGGCCACAACAAGACGAAGATAGCAGCCCAAGTGCCTGCAGCGGCCGAAGTGCCCGCAGTAGCACATATAAGCAGCCCTTGCAATTAACCGCATGTGACATGTGCCGAGTGGTGGCCACCAGCACGGCACGGCGCCCTTGGAAGTGCCCAAAAGCCGTGTCTCTTATGCTGACACGACATCACGCGCAAACCATCTAGGCGCGCTGCGGACATTGTTTCATGCTGTCAGCTGTCCAGCAGTCATCAGGTAAACTGCCACCCTGAATGGTGGGTGCCTGAACTACCCACAACTGCACTGATATGGGCCTCTTGTCCACTCAGCAGGAGCAGCTAGTTGCACTGCACATGCTGCTGGGCACCCAACAGTGTAGCAAGAATGCCCTAGTAGTACAGAAGTGCAGTCAAGGTCCAAAACTGGCTGGCAAGCATTGTTTAGAGAACTGCGTCATATGGCACTCATGAGTTATTTTAGGCCGAGTTTCTTCGTCTTTGTTTTCTTCAGTTCGATCCAGAGCAGCTCGTGCTCAAAGCCTTTGTTGCTTGCTCAACGCAATGCGGAAGAGCTGGACTTCCACAGCACCAAAAGCATTGATGGGAACAACAGTTAGCTTGTCATTGGAAATCAGCTATGACAGACAGTTTTAGCAGAAAGGAAGGTGAATGCAGCACTCTTGTGTTTTCCCTCCTTTTCATTTTCTGACCTTGTGTTGGGTTTCCAAGTGACTGACACCAGCTTGTCCCTTTTAATTCTTTCACGTTTTGACAGAGCAGGCCTGTTTACTGCAAAGTAATTAGATCAAGCTATATGCATATTCCTTAGTGCTGCTTCTCTCATTGGTTGTGTGTTGTACTGGAAAATCCACATCATTAGTGTGCTGGTCTGAGCACTTCCCTGGTTAGGAAGGCGCTCGCATAAACTAAATGTCTTTCAGGAGTCTCACATTCCTGCTATTTTCAGTTCTGCAAGAGAGTTATAAAAGAAGATAAAAGTAGTGGTATGCCATACACTACTGCTCACCACACCACTGGGATTCTCTTGTCTTGTTTTTTTTTTTCTCTAACATGCTGTTTAGAAATGCATGCTTTTATAAGCACTAGCCCTTTTCATCTACATCGTCTGCAGGCTGTGGAGGGACAAGCAGCCGCACATGCCCATCAGTTATCTTCACTGACCACATTCGTTGCACCTCATGGGGGTGCAGAACTTTCATCCACAATAAAACATGATCTCTAGGTACCATTTTGCATCTGTCATGATTTCAGTATAGCATGGAAAAAAGATTTGCAGCAGTGCCTTGGTCATACCCGACAAAATTGTCATACATATAATACAACTTTTGAATCGGCAACTTCCGGTGCAATTGTTTATGTACCGAGACTCGTGCCGCGACTTCTCATGTCAATGAGTATTTCATATACGGGAACCAGGGATTTTACAATTAACGGTGGTACGGCGGTGAAACTACCATCATCCAGCTATTAGCAACCACAGTAAATTCTTCACCTTTTCTTCCTCATTGCTTGGAACAACATACTGTTAGAGCCCGAATGCTTACGCAGTCGATGGGAAACACGATGCCACCTGTGAGGAGGCCCTCTTTATTCTCTCAGTCGCAATGCCTCGCCGTCTCGCTTATGCGGTTTGCATTTTTGCCAGGTTACCCTTGACAAAAACATTTTGTTAAAAAGCTTTTTCAGGAGCAGCGACTTATCACAAACATGCAAAGTTCCAAGTTTAGGTGCCATACCAAACTATCTCCGACAGCACATGCTTGGTGCTGTGTTTTCAGCCCAGGTACCACAGCAATAAAAAAAAATGTACTTGTCATGTATATATCTTTCTGTCTAATATGAAACAGCATTTTCTGAAATATCAGACTTGCCTCTCATGGGCTTGGGGTAAGTTGTTTTTATGCATATGCAATTTCATCAGACCAAAAAAACGGTCCTTGTGTCAAACTGCTTCTTCATCCATAACAGGTTTCCTATAAAGGACACCGAGAGAATTGAATGCCGCTTGGACTATCTGCTAGGTCTAGAGTCCTAAGGGACTTGCCGTGTCTAGTGGATAGGGCAAGTTGCAAAGTATGACACAACATTTCAAGCGGATGCACACAAGTATATTTCGCAGATGTGACGAGTTGAAAGACTAAGCTCGTAACAGGCTCGACAGCTGCCAGGCTTCAAGTTTGAGTAGTGCTACGCCTACCCTGGTAGGCAGCACATACTTGGGGTGCAGGCGGCCACCTCTCAGATTTTCAGCGCTGCACAGCTTGTCCCCTGTTGTCAAAGCTCTTGAAGTGCAGGGCGGATGCGCAGAAGCTCCACTTGACGCGTTGGCCTATACAGTGCGTTGGCCTATAGATGGCTTGCACATGACGTCATTCAAAGAGCGCTCCGATGACCACCAGAAAAGAGGGAAAGAAGGAGCTCCCTTCTCACCGGGATCCTCTTTTGTGCCTCCCGGATATGCACAGACGTCGCTACTCTCCTCCCAGAAGATTATAGATTACCCCTCACTGAAAATTCTTACAAAAGCAGCTTCCATCTCCTCCTCCCACATGGAGTTCAAGAGTATGCGATGTGACGTCAGTGCAATCCACGTATAGAGTATCATAGCCTCCCCTATACTGTCAAAGCCTGGCAGATGGCTGAAAGTGAAAAGGTAGAGCGGCAGGCAAGGGTCATGTAACGGGTGCCCCGCTGCGGCGAGACGCCGAAACACACTTGTCCCGAGCAATGGAATGTCCGCTCGTGCTTCTCGCGTTCTTCGGGATACCGCTTCTTTTGTCGTCGGGTTTGAAAACCATGTTTCGGGTCCTCGCCGCTGCAAAAGCTGTGCGCTGAATACCAGACTCCCCGAGAAGTGCTCTGTGCTACCAGATCCTCGCGCTCCAAGTCTGCGACCTGCGGCACGCTATGGCTCCGTCGTTGAACTGCCATGCTTTGTGAGTATAGAGGAGGCTATGACAGTACAGGGTGTCACAAAAGAAAATTTACACGGTCTTTTTTACCGCAAAAATAAACTAGGCACCGCCGAACGCTCCTTCTCCGCCCAAAGGTAGCGCTAGAGGTCACAACCAGATGTCAAAGTTTCAGCCCGATCCGATAACTTAATCAAAGGTTATAACTGATTTTCTGAAAATTTCAATGGGAAAATGGAGCCCATTTTTGCCCGTTTTCGGTTTCTGGTGCCGTAGAGCCCCATGTGTTCGAAAACTCCATCGGCCACCATTTTCCCATTGCAAGTTTCAGAAAATCACTTATAACTTTTGATTAACTTATCGGATCGGGCTGAAACTTTGGCATCTGGTTGTGACCTCTAGCGCTACCTTTGGGCGGACAATGAGCGTTCGGCGATGCCTAGTTTAATTTTTGCGGTAAAAAAGACCGTGTAAATTTTCTTTTGTGACACCCTGTACATGCAGAGCCAAAAGAAGGAACAAAACCCACTTATACTTGGATTCGATTCATAGGGGCATCCTCTGTGAAAATTGTGTTGCGTGTATGTTTATACACCCGGAAGTTGATTAGCCCCAACGGGCGTCTGGTGTCTCAGCTGTAGATGAGAAATGTAGCCAGTGCATTACAACCGCTCACCTCTTGAAAGTGCACCACGCAGTAGTGAACATAGGGGGGGGGGGAGGGAGGGCGTATTAATTTTACTGACTGGACGAACGACAACTGAGCTGATCTTTTACTATTGCGTAGAAATATAGCTATTGAGACAGAACAATAACTGTCATCAAGTTTCAATTTCTGAGAATCTATCCATGATTTTATTTCTTCAAGATGTCGCCGGTTCAACGATTGAGTCTGTGGACAGAGCGTTCACAGAGGCGTTCGATAGTTTTCATCACACAGCGCCGAAATGAGGAGCCCATTTTTGATTCCAGCAAAAGGAATCGATCGAGTGAAGGAGAATAAGGTGAACGCAAGAGCTGTCTTCCATACACTTCCACGCGCTTTCTTTCTTTTTGGTGGCGTGCAAAATACTTCTTTGGTGACTGTCATTGTCCTTTGTGCCACTGCCTCTACTGGAAGACAGGCAATCGGCACTCGAACTGTCTCGCCCAAACTTAGCAAAGCTAGTCGCAATTTTTTTATTTGCGGGATTATTATTGAAGTATTTCACCTAGATTTCAGAGCAAAGCATTTCATTGGGGTATCTTCTGTAAAACGTTTGTTGTGTGAATGTTTATACAGCCGGCAATTAGCCTCAATGGGCGCTTGGTGTCTTACCTGTAGATGATAAATTTAGTCAGTGCAGTATACAGCCGCTAGCCTGGGGTCTTTAACGTGCACCACGCAGTAGTGATACACGACCGCACGCCGGTACGATGCTCATCCAGATCGAAACGGGCAGGGGTGGGGATAGAAACCCAGGATACCTGGGTTCTGCAGCACGAGCTTTCGTTGATGTGCGCTAGCCCGTTCGGCCAAGCGCCTCCGACTGGTCTGTTTACCGCGTCCGAAAAAGTGATCCCTCCATTTTTGCCGATAACGTTATGGAAACGGCACGCTGTCGCCGGTCGCGATCCTGGCGGTGTCCCAGCAGCGATGGTGGATGTGGCAGACGCCTGTTCCGTTGCAGGTCGCTCTTCAGAGTGGCAGTCCACGGAAGCTTCGGCAGCCAGAAGTTGGGACGCCGCGACGACTGCGACAATCGCGTTCGCTCGTTCTTTTCGCCAGCATTTCTACGACCAACCGCCAGGATCGCGACGTTCGACAGTAGGGCACTCCGGCTTCTGTGACGTCATTTGTTGCCCCTGCTGGACCACTATCGATGTTGGGGCGAGATAGGACGCGAAACACACCAGTCCGAGACGCCCTATCGGGATAGAGGGCCACTTTTCCCCCTTCGTTCGCTCTTATCATTTTCGAAGTTGTGAGCCGTGGGGTGGACCGTCGTGCGGGGGAATGTGTTCGGTGCTAGCCGGTCGTGGCTTCGTTGGTGGCGGACTCTCCTTTCGTCACTCGCACGCCGATCAAGTCTACTGTTTGTTTGACATTAAGCTCAAATAAACGCCGTATGGATTACCTCTGCAACGTCTGGTACGTACACTTTATTCCTTGAGTAGGTTCCCTTTATTTGTTTTGTTAGTAGTAAACTTTACAGGTCGAGCTAGCGCAGGTACCCTGCCCGCAACGCGGCAGTGCGTTGGCTACGCAATCAGGCTCACGACGTCTCTATCAGCCTTCGTGGTTAGTCCATGCTAAGGTGAGACGAAGTATAGTAAGCTTTTTTTTTTGTTGTTGTTTATCCGTTAAGGCATTTGTGGCCGGGTTGGAGTCATAACATAAGCCTCGCTCGGAGCACGGGGAGCTGACACTTTCCCAGGCAGGAGTATGGCACGGCCGTTCGACCTTCGCCTACCCGCTCTATCACCGAATCACCACTGCGTGAACGTTTCACCGTCAAAAAAGCCGACTTCACTCCTCGCCACAGGTCACGGCAAGCCCCGGCACCCCGCCTCGTGGCGTCTTCCATGACGACATCCCTGGATGCTACCAATCACCAGCGGGATGGAGAGGTGGCCGACGCTTGGTCAACGCCTCGTAGATAACCAAGTCGTATAGTGCCGAATGAGATGTCATCATCGGCGAAGAACAATGCTGGTCACAGATCGGACACGACGATTGCGTCACAGTTCGGCTCAAACTTGACTCAAAGCCGAGCGCTGATGGTTTCCAACCTGTGTCCAGTGCCGGTGACGCAAAAATGTCAGCACTATACGGCCTTGTCTTCTAGCTGGTGTTGGCTTGGTTCGGAAAGGCTTGCGTGGCTACGGGCGTCGCGGCGGGGACACCGGCCCGACTCCCGGATGCAGCGAAAATGCAGCGACAACACGCACCGAGCACGTGGACAGAGGGTGGTCACATCGCAATTCCCCTTCTCCGACTCAACACGGCTTGCCACGGCTCGATGCCGTGTTCAAACCGGAGAGGGAGTCCAGCTTTCTTGACGGAGCGGTGAAACGTTCCCTTTTAGCGGTCATACGGCTTACTGCTCCTCTTGACTATGAAGCAGCGTCTCCTACCTCCTGGCACCGTCCCGTGGCTGGGCAACCACCCCCGAGGTCAATTTTGTTCACGAGTCAGTGTTGCGTGGATGTTCAGACAGCGGGAAGTTTATCAACCTCAATGGGCCCCTGGTGCTTTCCATGCAGATGGCAAATTGGGTACCACTTCTAGCCTGCATCGGGTATTTGAGAGGACCGCGTGGAGGTGCGACGCTCATTCCAGATCGAAACGGCCAGGAATGGGGAGTGCGACGCTCATTCCAGATCGAAAGGGCCAGGATGGGGATTGGGCCCAGGATTCCTGGGTTGTGCGCGAGCATTCGCTCACCGAGCTTCGAGTACTCGTACACAGATCCCCCTGTAGGGGGTGCTCACTGGAGGCCAGAGCCGTATATATAGAGAGTTTGGCCGTTCATTCGGAAGTATAGGAGGCAAATGAGGAGGCGCCATCGTCCGAAAGCGGGCTGGGCGTGTTCGAGGGCGTCTTCACAAATTCGAATGCGGCCAGCCAGATGTCACGAATAATACCCTGGCGGTGGTCGCGAGAAACAATATTAATAAGTTCGTCGGAGTAACTCTCGGCGACTGAAAATATGGTGCACTTGATTTGCCGATCACGGTCATGCAAAATCAAAATCTAGCAGAACGATCGACCTGATCCGTTCGCCATGCGCCGAGACCTGGGAATCAGGCGTCCCATGCATGGGTCAGACTTTGTCTGAGCAAAAGAGTTCGAGCGGCACATTCGCTTCTTGCATATTTTTGCATGATCGTATTCGAAACATCACGTGCACCATATTTTCAACCATGAAGCATTACGACATTTAAGTCTCACGCACTTATTGAAACTGTTCCTCGCTACCACCGCTAGGGGATTAATTGCGGCTTCTGGTTGGCCCAGAGAGCATGCCAAGCCCTCTATCTGCGTCGGTGCATGGCCTGGCTCTGCCCGCTCCTCCTATTGACCTAACTCTCTAAATACGACTGGAGGCCATAGCTGTGTGCACGACTGCTGGGCACGTTATCACGACAAGCGGTTGTTTTGCAACGTGGATTCCACGCAATCAAGATTGCCGGTCCTAGCGGCCTAATAATGTGAGCTCGTTTGAGTATGCGCTCTAAACAGCGCCCTCAAATATGGCGGCCGGAAGCGACGTGCGCGACCAAAAGCGTCGCTGCGATCGGCCTTCCACCAATGGCCTCGCTATGACGTGTTGAGTAGGATGATTTCTGCTCTCGCCGACGGAAATAAGAGCAAAGTCAGATCCTCAACTCTGACGGAACATGAGGACCGGGCTTCAACCGCGCTTTTTACGCGCCATCGAACTTGTCGCTCGCCACTAATCATCTTGGTCGGGACGTGAGGGTTAGGAAGAGGGCGCCACCGAAACATCTCGTCGCCAATAGCCAGTGACAAGAGTTCAGGGGAAGCTCCTCCCACCTCTTTCCACTTGATCAGAGAAAACGCTGCTCCAGCGCTCGCTTTGCTAAAGTCGAGAGAGGTGGGAGGAACTTTCCCTGAACTCTAAAGGCCTGTTCACACATGCAGCGGAGCGCTACAAGCGTAGCGCTAACCTCGCGCTAAGCGCGTGCTGACCAGAGCGTTCACCAGCTTTGAATCGCACCGTCAAAACTGTTGCTCGTGGCAGGCGCTAAGTAGCTGACGGCACGTGAGGAGCGCTACATCAGCGCTTCGCTCCATGTGGGAACCGGCCTTTAAACTGTCACCGACTGTTAATTTGTGGGTTTTAGATAATAACAACGCTAATTATCTCGTTTCAATTGTGCAGGTATGTCCGCCACGGTCGACAACACTTTTCCGAAGAAATCGTTTTTTTTTTTGTTTTTTTTTTTTTCAAATGTCTTTTTGTAAAACTATTTCTCAGTCATTTGTGGCAGGGCTCAAGTCCTATCAGTTGGGGTGGCTGAGCGCGTAGCGCAGCTTGCTTCATCGCACTGCAAGGGTTCGCCATCGTGCGATCACGTCAGCCACGTCCCATCATCACGTTCACCGCGGAACGTGGCACGAGCCTTGACGCGGTGCGATGGCTCTTCCGAGCCCCGCGAGGAAAACAGAAAACCTCTTCTCTTTGGAGCTCATTAAAGGGATGCTGAACCAAACATATTCAGCGTGTATAATAAGTGGCGCACGATCTTTCCACGAGCCGGCAGCCACCGGAGTGCGCGAGCACAGGCAACGAAATGGACGTGATCATATCCCCCATTCAAGGTTATTAAGCGTGAATGGGGGATATGATGACGTCAATTTCGTTGCGAGTGCTCGAGCACACTGGTGGCACCTGGCTCGTCGAAAGGTCGTGCGCCACTTATTATGTACGCTGAAATGTTTGGTTCAGCATCCATTTAACTAGTGCCACTAAATAAGCTACGCTTCAGAGTAACGACACTTGGCCATATTGTGGCTTAAAATCATGGTTGCCAGTTATCTGAAGCTTTATCTGAAATCACAGGAAGCGCTTTTCCGTCCTCCACAAATGCTTAAACAGTTAGCGATGGGGCAAAGCAATATTACTTGAGCTTCCGAACACCGAATATAATGCTGAGGAAGTCCCACTTTTGAATCATGATGATCGGTAGTTGCGTCTGCTCTGCACAAGCCCTGAAATGGCGGCGCCCACAACAATGCCGGGGAACGGAGTGCCGATGCTCTAAGCGCAGCTCATTTAGTGGCTCTACCTTTAACGACACCGCTCAATACGAACGCTGCCTTTTGCGGACGGAAAGTGTCTTTCTTTGCTTAAGATTGGCGCCTATAAAAGAACCAAGCTGCGTAGAATGCCCAATGTCTCTCGGAGCGTTAGGCATTGAGTGAATACGTGATGTTTGTGCGAACGGAACATCGCCTGCACCTGTCACGTTGGCGACCGAATATAGGCGGATCATCGCTGTACGCAACATTTGGAGAACCGCATCCGCGCCCCGATTCAGTCCGCTGCGGATTGGCCCTTTTGCACAAATCACCAATTCGAGGTTATTGGGCCGAGAACGCGCGTGCACACCAAGAAACCTCTCGCTCGAAAGCCGGTCGTGGTCATTAGTGAATTCATATGGGAGGAGAACATGCGTTTCAATTCTAGAAACCCTGGAACCCTGATTTTGGAAAAGGTGGATGGATTCTCTCTTTGAGGCGTTCTTCTCGACGAGTGTCTAGCGCTGGGATTTGGCCAACCCGTACTGTTTCGAGGTGCGAATAAACTCGGGTCGGTTCTCCGTCCCGCACAGCCAGGTAGGCCCGCATAAGCTCGCAACTCGGCAGGCGGCGCAGTGGCGCGGGGCTGGGGCCAGCTGCCGCCCCGCACTTTATCGGGTCTCCCCGCAACAGGTGCGGCCGCGCACGAGAACGCGCGGCTCCGGCCACAGGTGCGCCCCTTTCGGACGCCGTCGCCTGGCGTTCGTCTATGGGCAACTGCAGGGCCGTTCTGTCTGCTTTGGGCGCACGTTTCTGGTCGGCCGCGGCGTAAGGCCCAGCTATATAGTGATATACGCCGAAAGTTCGGGGTTTTCGCAGGTGAGTGTTCCTCGAACAGCAACCGTTGGCCTTTCTTTGTTCGGGTTAGCCAAATAAAAGGGGGCGATCAGTGGCACGCTCCAATAAGCGTGCCACCTCAGTAACAAGAAAAAAATGGTGCTTTTTTTTTCGTTCTTTCTTTCTCTTTCTCTCTCTCTCTCTCTCTCTCTACATATATATATATATATATATATATATATATATATATATATTTTTTTTTTATTGAGAACGTGGCCGTTGCATGATAATACATGTCGGCCTTCTATAATTGGATGACCTCATTAAAAGTAAAAATGAGCGATGCTGCATTCAGAGTCTTACGCGGTGTACTCCGACCAGTGACCTCTGAAAATTTAGTTACGGGGAACGCGTTCTTTTAACATCGCGGCGTAGGGTTCGCCTTTCTTCAGTAATATTTCTACGATAACTTTCGTCGGTGTTCGAACACCGTTGACGGAAAACTCAACCAAGTAACAGCGTTTAGTCCCGAAAATAACGATGGTGACATTCGAAAGTGACGACGTTGACCGAGACACTGGAATAATAATAATAAAAAAGGACAACGATAAAATAAGTCGATTTCTTACTCGTAATTTTCCCGTATTGTCAGGGGAGAAGAATGCGCGCCTTCACCGTCCAAGGTATTACTATATCTACGTTTCTAATCCATGTGCGTTCCGGTAACTTCTATTTCGACAGTGCGCGTACAACCAGAGGCGGCCCTCTACAACGAAGCGTCCGGCCGCCTGCTCAGTGGCGGCTTGTCCTACGCAGAAAAAAAGCCTGTGCGTTGACTTCCCGCAGACTGAGCAGGTAGCCAATCACGGGACGAAATAATCCTAATGTCAAACGCCAAATTGCAATATGGCCCGAAAAAAAGAAAAAAAAAAAGAAGCGTGCCGGTTTGTTTTATTATTGTTTCTTTCTCGGGTCCTAAACATTCATTTGTTACGGATGCTATCAATGACATGTGCGTAATGTACGTGTTTTTGAGTGCTTGCCTCGGTCTCTACACTGAGGCGTCTTTATGAAGCGGGCATAGCAAGTTACGCCGCCGGTAATCAGAGGAGGCCGCCTTCTGATTGGCAGCCCGACCAGGGGCAGTGCGGGACCCGACCACGTCACGTGGGGTCGCTAAGCTGTTGACGGTTGAACAGACGCGCAAACTTGCTTTATAAGTTATAACGTAGTTAGCAGCGCGGAGTTTACGACCGGATCGAACTTGGCAGGCCGGCGGCGGCGGAAGAGGTCTGGCTCGGAGGCGGAACAAGTGTCTCGTTTCCGGAAATGCGTGTATCCGGACAAGCCCAGACTGAGCCGATATGGGCGCCGTCGCGGCAGCTGCCACGTCTCCCGCTTCCCGACGTTTGAACCTCGCTGGGGTAAGCGACGCACATCAGACCAGAGAAGCTATCCCGCAGTTGCAGGAGAACCCCCCGCGGCTAGGACAGCGGTGCGGGCACGCACAATAACGACATCTCGGCCAACTGTCCGAGTTAATCCTGGTGCTCAGTTCAGAAACGGGCAAAGGTGCCGCATATCTTCAGCGTTGGTGCGTATGGCGCGTGCTTTGCTCGCTTTCCGAAGCGACGAACATGCGTTTGCCGGACCTGCTGGGAATCGGCCTGCCGAGTAACTCTTTCTTATTTGCCATCGGAAGTAGTCGAGGCGGCCGCAGTGAGTTGAGCCTGGTGGCACGGGACAGCGGCCACGGTGGCTGGTGCAACACCTCCGAGATAAAGCCGTAGTACTGACATAGATGTCGTCACTAGCGAAGGCTAACGGTGGGTACAGGTTGGACACGACGATTGCGTCAACGTTCGGCTAAAACTTGACTCGAAGCCGAGCGCTGACGCAGCACTCGTTTCTAATCTGTGTCCAGCGTTGGCCTTCGCTGGTGACGCAAAAATGTCAGCACTACGGCCTTGTCTTCAACGCGGTGTTGGGTGGTACCGAACGAGTGGAAGCGGTGCGCGGCATACCACGCCTCCAGCGACCGGCTCAGGAAACTCGGCTGGCTCAGTGTTCCTACACATCTCGCGGTGAAGCGGCAGTGATCGAGCGGCCGTTGCCAACACCACCTAGATAAGCAGAAAGGCCTCCTTACCGTCATCCCAGTCAGATAGACCGAGGCCTGAGAATGGGCGCGAGTGCTGCGTCAGTGTTCGGACGGGGCTCGTGCCCAATCAGCGCGTCCAAGGTCGGACTCGTGCCCAATAGCCGAGTTAGCCGCGATCCGACTCCGATGACGTTTCACGAAGCGAGAGCAGGCGATGCGGAGGCTTTGATTATTCTAGGTGGTGTTGCCGTTGCTGGACTGTGAGGATCGCGCGCCGAGTTGTGACTTTGTAACCGGTCGAACGGCACCGCGATGCACTGGAAGCACCAATCATTGATGTTCGTCTAATCAGCTCGACCAATTCACGATCCAATGGTCCTCAAGCCCCAACTGCGCGTTGGCCGTTTAAAAGACGGAGACCTCAGTGGAGCCGTATGCAGGCCAGGACAGAACCTTTGATCGCGCGAGGGCAGTCCAAAGAAGCAGGCATCGACGGTCGCGTATCGCTCCTCCGCAAAATGCCTAGGAACATCTGTTCATTTGTTTCTCTCGCACCTTCCCTCGCCCCCGAAGCGGCGAGCAAGTGCAGCTGTGCTTCGCTCCGCGTTTCAGGACGAGACTGCGTCCGGGCTCTCGCTCGCGTGTCTCATTAGGCCTTTTTCTGGGCTTCCGCTCGTTTTGAAGCAACTTGGACGGTGAACTATCGCCGCCGGATCTAGCCTGCGGAAGTCGGATCTCGGCGCAGCCGCCATGCTCGGAACCCGGCGCCTTCTCCTCGTGGCAGCGATGGCCTACGTGTTGCTGCCCACGCAAGTACGACACGTTTATCTTCCACCCGTTATAGGACGCCATTTGACGTGGCCACAGCGACCACCTCGTATCCATGGGGCTACGGGAGCGGCTTCTATTGCACGAACCTTTCCAGATGCAGTGTCCGCGAATCCAGCAGATCGTGTTTTTGTAGCATTTCTCGTCGCCTTTAGCCAAGGTAGGAAGCAAACGCCCTCGTGGTTATAAAGGGATTCAGCCTCTGATAGGGTCCAGATACCTTAATTGCTTGCCATTTGGAATCTTGTCCCTTTGTCTCTTATAGCAGGAGTTGAAAGCGTGGAGTTATTATTTTTGTTATTTAGTATAGGCGGGAGCGATCGGTGTTTGCCCTGTTTTCGTCGTATTTTTCGTGTCCAAGCTTTTCTGACTCCTCCGGTTGCAACCCGTTAGGTTTTGGCAGGGAGTGCGGACGTCGACAACGCCATCCAGAAAGCGTCCTCGGTCGACGGCAAAGACGGCAAGGGCGACCATTCAGGAACCACTGGGAAGCCCGTGGCGAGCAACGATACCGGGCCGGTCCCGACCGCCACGAACCAGAGCCTGGCAGCGGGCCAACGCAAGTAACGGGACTGGGGCGGCTACGCCCTCCCCGCCTTCGCGGGGGCCTGGAGACGCTGTCTTGCACTTCGGCGAGGACGCCTCGAACAGAACTCCCAAGAGTAAGGAGATGCCTGAACAGATCACTCGCGGAAGTCACACAGTCAAAACACCATCCTTGGTCTTTTTTTTTTTTCTTTTTTTTTGAAAGCACAAAATACTTTTACCGTATTTTGTGCTTGTCCCAAAATTTTGTCCCTCTGTCCGTCGGTGCATTTTTTCGCTAAATTTAGCGGGGAAAGTGGCGTCACGAGACCTATACAACTTAGAGAAATTGACGGCACGTGACGTCAATTAACTTTCCCTGCTAAATTTAGCGGGAAATTGAGGTCACGTGACCTATCGTCAGTTCAGTTAGCCGCTGAATTAAGCGGGAAAATTCACGACTTGCGACCCCAATAGATCTATTGCTATATTATCCAAGCATCAAGGAGAATGCAGGCATTGGTGTTCCACGCGCCGCACGTCCTGGCCTCAGCAGTAGTAACTTTTCTAAAGCAAATAAGTACCTAAAACAAATGGCATCTTGCACGCGCGTTCGTCAACGCTTTTTTGGGGTTATTTACTTCAAATCTTTTATACGGATAAGGTGTGCGCGTGTGGCGCGTGGAACACCAATCCCTGCATTCTCCTTGATGCTTGGGTAATATTAGCGGCGAGATGTTTTGGTGGCGCCCTCCTGTGGTTCCCCCTTGTGACGTCATTACCTTGCAAACAACAAGTTCGATGGTGTTTGTTATTAGCATGGTGGAAGCTTCAAATCAATGCGCTCTCAAAGAAACACTGCCAACACCGTCAAAATTAAAGGAGTCATGAAACGCTTTTCCAACTTTTTCCTGGTTAGCTTTCCTCCTCAACTCATAAATCGCGCATTCTACCAAACAGTTCCAGAAGACGGAAAGGGGGAGTCACCTCTTGCTCGGACTCTCGTTTCTCTAATCCAGATACAGCCATTCTCCCCCTAGAAGATTAGCCGTCGCTCAAAATTCAGACAAAAGTTGCTTTCCCCACCCCGTTCACCCCGAAGCTGACAGTGCTGTGGAAGCTACGTGCTCCTTGGGCCAGCCCCACACTTTTGCCACATGATCACGCTCTCTCGCGCATACCCACGCGCAGAGAATGAGGTGAAGTGATGAAAGGGGAGCGGCTGATTGGTCCGGCAAGCGCGTAGCTTCCACCACAATGTCAGCTTAGGGGTGAAGGGATTAAGTGAGCTCCCGTGTCGTGTGACGTTCGTTTGGCCCCGGTGACGCGCAGCGGGGGCCCGATGACGCGCTGCGGGGTCCGCGGATGTATCACAGAGAAAAGGCAGCGAGCTTACGAAGGGAAGGAGGTACGAAGTAGTCCGCTGTGTTTTCAAATTTTCGTACCGAAGGTCAGGCTTTTGACTTTCTAGCTTTTTTCTTTTGGCCCACTGAACGATGTGCTATTAGTAAAATTCCAATTTAAATTGATTCATTGCAGTCCAAAATTCGTTTCATGGGCCCTTTAAAGTTCTTTCATTCCTCTTATTTCCGTCGATGATAAATCCCCTTTCCGACGTCATAGTCAGCGTTCGGCCAATCGTGGAAGGCCGACCACAGCGACGCTTTCGGTCCCGCACGGGGCTAATAGCAAATGGTCTATTCAATTTCCCCGCTGAATTTAGCGGGGAAAAGCGACGTCACGTGACCTAGGCAACCATTTAATTTCCCCGCTAGATTTAGAGGGAAAATATACGTCACGTGACACACAGATTTCTCTCATTAATTCCCTATTCGCTCTTTCTCGCGAGAGTTGAAACGTGGCGGCGCCAGAGTGCAAATAGCCCCGAACCACTTCCGCCTCTTAACTAGATGGTTCGCAGTATTTGCGAAATCAAATATACACGCTATCTTCTGGAAATGGCCGCTTATAGCACTGTCAGACTTGATGCGCTCTTACGATAAAAGAATGATGAGTGGAAAATTAGGAAATACACGTGAACCGGAACTGCGCCGGGGCTACCCAAAAGATGGCGCCACTGAATTTGTTGCCAAGCAAAAAAAGGCGCATCATAAAAATTAAAAAAAATAAAAACCGCTGCCATTAAAAAAACAGCTTAGCCAGTGACAAGGGCTAGTCGAAGTTTGGCCTAATGGCTCATGCGGTTTGCATGGCCATGGCAGAAAGGCGTCCATTATCATGGACAATCGACGTGGATATTGGAGCACGATGTACCTCGTCATTGGTGACCAAAGCAAGACCAATGAACCCGAGTGCAGCGCTCATCACCCAGGCAACAAATGTAGACTGATTGCTGCGACATTTGCGCCAAACTACATCATCCTGCTACATTTCGTCAAAATGCGAGGGCGCCGAAATTGCGCCAAATCTTAGTTCCACTCCATTAACACTGAAAATGTGCATTTCCCGGGCCCCGCTACTTGGCCGGACTGTTACGGTAGGCTTATGGGAATTTTCACATTTTTTTTTTTTTTTTATGATAGTCTCGTAGAACATATTATTCGGTTTTATCGCTTCATCGAACACTGACAGTACTCGAACCTTTCGTGGTCCGTTTTGGCCAGTTAGTTTCGTAGACTGCGCTTCTCATTGCGCACTGAGGGCTGAAGCAGCAACCGCGCAGAAGGCGTTTTTCCGCACCTAGTTTTGCCACAGCGCACCCTAGTGCTAAGCGGAGAACATCCCTCCAGGACGGAAAGTCACGCGGGCGTCGGATATATTAAAAACACAACCTGGTAAGCGTTCATGTAGTAACTGTATACCCTGCAGTCAAAATTTCTGAATAAAACTGCGGCTAGCGTACAGGATAGACTGCGATACTTTGACGATATCTTTTCAGATTCGAGATTTACCAAAGATACTCGGATATTGCGAGATCTAAATGCGTCGCTCTGTAGGTTTATTTTTTATGCCAACTCTCATATTTAGAAACGATATAGGTTTCATATGTTCGATGAGAGAGAGAGAGTAAGCTAAAACTAGATTCGCTGGAACAGTGGATAGAAGCGAATTACCTTAACGCGTTCGGCAGGATTGTTTCTAAGAAGGCATATACAGTGATGTCTCCTTTGTATGGATACCTCCGTGCCCCCCCCCCTCCCCCACCCCCCCTAAAATTGTCCACAATGCGAACTGTCCATAAAACGAGACAAAAATGTGAGTAATTTTCTAATTTGTCCACGAAAATGGTGTCCATATAGCGGGGTGTATTAACGAAACATGGCTGCATCATTCGCAGGCCGATTTTTGCTATCACGAAGTTCTACGTATGAAATTTTATTAATGTTTATAATATATTTAAGAAAAGCTTCGATTTTTATCTGCATTAACACTCGCAGTATTTTTAAAACTCACCTCGACTCATTTATTGTCCTAACGTAGCGATGCAGGCGAGTTGGTTATGCATGTTGAAAAGTAGTGAAAGCGCACAATAAAGACGAATACGGAGAGGCACATTTCTGCGATATTTGTGGCTTTTGCTGTTTCTATTTTCCCCAATAAAAATTCAGTTGTTAGTCAGCGCTCGTCCTGTCTTCCTGTCCCCGTCCTGTCCCCGTCTTCGTATTCGTCTTTATTGCGCGCTTTCACTACTTTTCAACATTTATTGCTGTCGTTTTTAACGACGACAGGATGTCTTTCGAAAGTAGTATTTTCTTTATTTCAGTCCGTCGTTAGACGGCTGTGTTCCAACATTTAGTCCGTCAACTGACTTTGTGCACCAGCGTTCTAGGCCTCTGGCAGTTGGTGGGCACTGTCGATAAATTACTTACCCTTTAGAGTTCCTATAAAAAAAAAAAAAAAATTTGGGTGTTTGTCTAACATTATTTCGCTGAAATCTCCTATTTTATTTACCTTTCATTCCATACCTAACCTAAGAATTCGCAGCAAGCAGTTCAATCTTTCCTTCTAGAGTGAGCACCTCCTTGACGTGCCTGGTGTTTCTACGAGGAACTGAACAGCTAGTTTTGTGTTTGAGAAAATCAAAGCAGCCGTGATGCTAACGGACTCACAGAAGTGGGACGACAAAGTAGGCACCGCCTCCTAGTTGGATATGTAGGAATCAGTCGCAGTGATACGAATACAAATGAAGTGCGCTGAAAAAGTTAGGTGCTCCAAAATGGCTATCCCATGAGTGATCCATCGTCTGTTCGCTGCAAACATGTATGGCATTTGCGGACCAAACGCGTTCCGAGCGTTTCATGTGAGCGGGAGAGTTTTTGTACCACCAAGGCGGGCGTGGTCCAAAGAAGAAACATCGGCGGCGGAAGAGAGCCCCGCACGCTCCAAACGCGTTCCGGAGCCCGAAGAGGTCGGCGTGCGGAAGGGGATGATTTCGCTCACGAGAGGATGAGCCAATTACATCTACACTACTCAACTGTCATTTTGTCTCGTGTGTTTCTTCTTTACAGCTCGACATTATTTCTTCTCATCCTGGTTAACATGGAAGGTAAGCACCACTTTTCATCTTATATTTATGCGTCGTAGATGTTTCGAAGCAGAAAGAACTTCCCCAATATCGCGATTTGAATGGTCTCGACCAGATAGACCTTAAAGGCTGGTTCACGCAGCCCGGTTTTCTTACGTTGGGAAAGCTTAGGCCACGAGTCACCGGAACATCCGTGACTTATACGTAGGGTTCCGTGTTTTCAAATAATTCCAAAAGCTTAAAAAAAAAAAAAAAACACTCGCCGGTAGACTTTTGTTCAATTTCAATTTATCCGAAAAAAAAACCCTCAAAATTTTGAAATCACAATGGCAAAAGGAAAAAAAAAAAAAAACGGTATTTTACGATTAAATGTCTTTGTGGGAGCACACAGTCGGCGGTCCTAAGGCCACTTCAGTTCCTTTTGAAATCTCGGACTCCATATCTCGGTCTTTTCGAGGCAGGAGCGGCCGTGTTTTTCCCACAGTGAAAGCTATGAGCCTTTCCTAGGAGGGAGGGGCAAGGCAGCTGGAGCTTCTTTGCTTCCCAGCCACGAAGTTGAGGCGTTTGGTTCTTTCAAAGCATGAACCTTAATCTAAGCGACACTTCCTCGCAAGATTTGCCGTGGGACTGTATTTCCAATGCTAAGGGCGGCAATGCCATATGCTGCTGCAGATATGTGATTCGATACAAGTAATGTTCTTAGAAATTCAGGATACGTTTGTGTTTCGATATTTATGTTTATTTTTAATCTTGAAAAAAAAAATGGAAACAGAAAAAGTAATCTCCAATTTAAAAAAATTAAAAAAACGAATTTCAATAAGTTTCGTATTTTTAAAGAAAAAAAAAAAAAAAACTTCCAAAACACCCTACGAATTTCCCGAAAAGTAAACTGCGAAGACACGGAATCCTACGGGCGTAACGTTAGAAAACTGAACTGTGTGAACTAAGACCGTAACTGAGAAAAAGAATAGACGAACTGAAAGAGAAAGGCGGACAAAGCTGGAATCCTACGTGTGCAGCAACACTTCCCTCGAACCTAGGGATAGAATCGGAATACACGGAATGCGTTTCCGTGGCATTCTTTGGGGCTTTTGGCGGACTTTGCAGCTTTCTCTTTTTTTTTTGTTCGGTTATACGGATAGGAAGTGAGGGAGAGAAGGCGATGAGACGACCCAACACCGAGCGCTAATTGGATCGATTAGTGGGGAGACGCGAAGCTGGTCGTCTTTGTCCCTACTCCCTGTTCGAAGGTGAACGCCATTCCGTCGAGCTCCGACGGTCAGTGGGACAAACACAGCTAGCTTTGCAAGTTTCCCTTTCGCACAGCCAATAATAATAAAGAATAACCATCTTTTGGCGTTTAGAACTTTATTTCTTCTCAATTGATTACTACTTGTCCCCAAATATCGATTTTTTTCCCCTAGCTTGTTCTATGTAATACGTCATCTAGTAACGGTTTCCGTGCGACACACTTTCCTCGAGGATCTCAGCCCTATTTTGCGTTAAAATGGTGTAACTGGGGAGCCCGAAAAAAGACAAATAGACTTCCATTCGAGTCATTTGTATCAACTTCCTTCAGGCTCCAAGAGTCAACAGGTGTTTGCACACTCCACTCCGTTAAGCGGACACTGCGGTGGGAGCCAGGCACTCGCCGGACCAATCAACCGCCTCCCTCTCGTCACGTGATCCCGTTCTCTGCGCATGGGCGGGAGTGGGATCACGTGGCCAAATACAGACGTACGGCTGGTCCAACGAGTATCGTGCTTCCACCGCACTGTCAGCAACGAAGTTTATCTCCCTCTCTTCGGTCCTTGCCCGCCGTTCTTATCCACCGGATACGCCCTCCCGGAAGGTACTCGGCGCATCGACCATTGCTGTTCCTCGAATGCAGTTCAGCCAAGGCGAAGGACGATGGCTAATCACGCCCCTGTGGCCGTAGTCTCACTAGGTTGGCCTTTTTGCCAGCGAGGCTGCGGGACCAGGAAGCGCATTACCAATCGCATTCCGCTAAACAGAGGATCAGTGATCGGCTCCTGGTACGTCACGGGGTAGTGTATACACGCCGAGTGGTCCCGAAACTGTCTTCGGCGCGTAGTTGTGTCTCTGCTCAAGGCGAACGGATCCCGGTAAGACAAACGAGGTGAATGACCTTGCGAAATCTGCCGCTCTGCGCCGAGACAACGGGTTCCCAGGACTGGCGCCTCACCGAGACGACCCGTCCTTGCAGGAGGACAACTACCTGATGAGCATCCTGATCCCCATCGCCTGCGGCATGAGCGCGGCGCTGCTCATCCTCTGCTCGCTGGCCTGCATCGGCTGCTGCCGGAGGAGGTGCCGGGCGCGCTCCAGGCGCAAGCTCCACCGGAACATAGACCCCGTGAGTGCTCCAAATCTTGGTCCGATTGCCGATGCAAACCGCGTACACCTACCAAGGCTTCTGACTCTAGAAGGGGGACTCGACGAATGAGCCGTTCCGTGCACGAATAGACAAAGCTATCAAATCCGACGTACGAACCCATCGGAGAAACGGCTGCTCCGACTCGCCGCACACGGCAGTTCGAGACAGATGCTTCTGACGCATCGTTGTGCCTCTTCCTGGAAAAAAGAAAGGCTCATGCATATGAACGCAAAACAGCACTCTACAGCAGAGGCACTGCTCTCCCTTTCCTCGCTGTTCCTCACACAAGGCAACAAACAGCTGCTGGTCCGAAAAACCCACGCGATCACGGGGAGGTCGCTTTTCGCGCCTCCCCATCCACGAACCGTCCGGCGACGCTCTGCCTTCCCTTCCACCACCTCCTCCCTCTCTCTCTTACACACACACCCTCTCCGGGAGCCGTGGTCGCGCTGTGCGGACACGCTCCCTCGCCTCCCCACTGCCGCCGCCCAGGTTCCGTTCTCGTGTTCTCTCCACGCCTCTACAGAACAACTCGCGACGTACTGCAGTTGCGGACAGAGGGCGCCCCCGTTCCGAAAAAAAAAATCGTTTCAGCAAAAAAAAAAAAAAAAAAAAAAACACGTCTCTGTGTCTTGTAAGACGTGCGACATCTCGCAGAATCGTTCCAGCAAGCCACACATCTCACGCAACACATCTCTTCAGACACGTATCCTACCTCAATTCCCCTGAAAGCAAATGACCCATTGCAAACATTGTACAGCGTGCACTGGCTGAAGGCAAATCTTCAACAACGCAGCAGCTACCGCAGTCAATCACAACACATTCTGTGGTCGCCTTGTTTAAAGGGATACTTCAACGAAATTTGAAATATTCCCGTCGTGTTCAAAAATAGGTTGAATATGATCCACAATATCCGTAAATGACAATCGCACGTTTGTATTTTGATCCTGGTGGCTGTATTTTTCGTTATAAACGGCCCACTCTGGCAAGCGCTCGGAGAAGGCCCAGCTTAGAGCACGTGACATCCAACGCAATCGTGACGTAGGTCGTCTCGAGACGAGCAAAGCTACGGCGAGGCTGACGCCGAGAGGATGGCCTAGTCGTTACAGCCACCGAAGCGGCTGCTTTTGTACGAATTTTGAGTGGCGGGTTAATCTTCTATAATCTTGTAGGGGGACAATAGCGACTTCTGCGACACTCAAAAGGGATTCTCGGGAAGAGGGGAGTTCCTCCTTCCCCCCTTCTCTCGTCGTGGCCGGAGGCGAGACAACCTCCGTCACTAGCTGTCAAGCTGTCAAGACGAGCATTACAAACGAGGCGTTAGCGACATCTGGCGACATCCACCAGGTGCTCTTTGCTAATCGTTTAATTCGTTTTAAAATTCCTTTTCGAGACTTTTTTAACAAGATATTGGTATGTTTCATGTGATACTGCTCTTTGGAACAGATATAGACCAAAAAAATAAACGGAAGCATAGTTCCATATTCAGCGTGACATGGTGCTACGTCAACGTGAGTTGTTGCGTACAGGGCGATGCATTTTATTGTGGTTCCTTCACTCTATTGGGCCGCGTAGTCTCTTCTAACGTGAGAATCGCAGAAGAGGCCGAGGCGCATTGAGCATTACGCCGAGCTTTGTTTCCGCGATTGCCAATCTACGGAGAGAGGCGCCGGCAGATTTCAGTGAGGAGAAAAAATGCTGCGTTCGCACCGAGTGGCATGGCGACGGCCTCTGGAAATTCTGGGACGGAGCTTCTCCCAAAGTTCGTACATTGCGACAGAGAGCAGTTGCTTTCACTGAAAGCACTGGGATCCTCACAAAAATGCAGCCAACTTGCCTGGATAAGAAGCTAAAAAGAATAAACCCATATTTGTCACGAGCCTTACGGGTTTGGCGGGCTCGATCATTTGCATTCAAACTATACAAAATAATAAAATGACGGTGACCTCATTTTGAGAGAAAAGCAATTTATCTGCTGCCGGAGAGTCACGAAAGTGTCGCAACCACGTCATTCTGCTCGCGTTTTCTTAGTGACTAAACAGCTTAAATAAGGCCTTGGGTGTTCCGCTAGCGCATCCTCTGTGCCATGATGTGCAAAAGTCGCCAATATAACGATTCCATAGTCCATTTATGAATATACCGCCACAACCTCGGGAGGTTTTTAAATATAAAAGAAACCTTAACAAAAAAAAAAAAAAAAATTCAGGCAATCTGTAGACAACCCATCCACATTTTAACTCTCTTAACTTCCTATCCAGTCACGTCGTATCGGCAGTTTTTTAAGATTTTCTTTCAACCGAAGTCTATATAGAGTGCAGACGATAGAAATGCTATAGAATTTCTATCACCACGTCTCAATAGACTTTGTGTCGCCATATTTTATTGCATTTCTATAAACTAGAATCGCTAGACCAGTGGTTCTCAACTATTGATGTTTCGCGGACCCCTTGTAGATTGGCAGAAATGGTGGAGGACTCAGAGGTGAGGGGAAGAAAAAGGTGCAGGTTAATTACGACAATGATTTAATAAATAAATATAACTAAGGGCTCGTGTGAAGTAGACTTCTCTCATTGACATGCGCAAGAGAAAACTCACCCGGTGGGCTTCACTGGTGAGACAGGCCTTCGCGGACCCCATTTGAGAACCACAGCGATAGACTAATATGGTGCAGTGCGGAGAAGCGCCCAGTTGTAGCCTCCTTGCGGAGGCTGCTTTTTTTCGACTATGTCGAATAATTATCGCCTCTTGCAATGCTTCATACTTGGAAATGCAGGTCATCAACTCTTATAGAACACTTTGCATAAATTATGTGCGAAGAAAAAGCAAAATACTTGTAATCTTTTTTTATCCTCTGTGATGGTCCTCGCTGAAAGTGATTGCCCTTCAAGCGTAGGATTACAGAGCGGTGGAGGTCAACTGTATACTGAATTACTGATGTTATGAGTACACCGTGGCGTGCGTATTTGTGATGTTTGTGTATGTACACACGGCAAGATGCGAGTGCATGTTTTCATAAATGTATCGAGACAAACCTAAAAATAATATTCCGATTTTTTTCCCCAGCGAAGAACTGATTTATTGACGTTAGAAAGGGGACAGAAACAGTGCTAAAAGCTCTACCTATTTTCTATTCAATTTCCACTCAATCTGTATGCACTAAGTTCTATAAAAAGTCTACAGAAAAAAGCGTCCAAAAAGCTATAAACAGTGAATAGAAAAATGTATATATTTTCTTTAGAATACCTAGAGCCCCTATATACACTGTTTTCCATAGAAATTCTCTAGAAAGTGGCTTAATATTTTCGTTAGGGAAGCAAAAACTCGTTCTTGCAAAATATGACAAACGACAGGCACGGGCGGAGATTGCGTTCAGTTGGAACTCGTGTTCAATCTGTTTCCCGGCCGAATGCCACAGAGGCCGCATTCCGACGCTACGAGGGACTAAACAGACAGGGTGTTCGTCATGCTTCTCAACGTGCGCTGTCATGGCTGAAAGAACCAAACAGAAAAGGCCCAGTGACGCGCTTTTGACTCGGCTTGATCGGTCCCAGGTCTGGACTTAATTAAGCTGAAATGAAGGATCTACAGCTCACTCCGCGAAACTCCAATGGCCCTGGCGCCGACATGGCTCTGGGTAATTGGAGCGGCTGGATCTCGTCCTGGAAACCTGTCCAGACAGCGCAGGCAGTCGTCTCTGCTGTCTCGGCGAATCCGGTATCTCAGTGCGCAGGCGGCAGCCCTCTCCCTCGGTCTAAGACACGTATAGTTGTTGACAGGTTAAGAGTTCAGGCGAAGCTCCTCCCACCTCTTTCTAGCTTAGCAGAGCGAACGCCATGCTAAGGTGGAAAGAGCGTGGGAGGAGTTTGTTTTGCGTACATGACGTTCCCATAATCCGTGCGCAACAGGTCTAATCAGCTCTCGGCGCGGACTCGGGTCCAGTCAGGCTAAAACATGGCGGCCGCGGCCAATGATGCTTGACGGGGTTCGGTGGAGGTAACGGTTCCCATACCGACGCACCAACGGCACTTTCCCGATTCCTTTCAGAAAAGCATCCGCAAGCTGAAGACTGCCGACCGCATCAAGCTTCTGGCCGCCAGTTCGGACGAAGAGTTCTAGGTCGCGCACTCATCCTGCAGGCACCGCCGAGCCTCAGCGCGGTCCTGGAATGCGCCGCCATTTTCGTTCGTACTAACGCCCCGAGTCATTATGAAAGCCCCTTGCCAAGTGAGCGGGGGAATGGATGAGGACCTCTAGTCAAACCGACTCACGCTTACCCCCAATCACACAGTCCCTGTTTCGCCTCATCACCGGTACATGCTATCTCCTTCCCATTAATTCATTCTCTCGCAAACCATCGATGGTGCTGGCTATACCCTCCTCTTCAAATCACGTATTCTTTGTGGCTTACAAAGTAAACAGACGTCTACGTTCGCTGTCGTACCGGTCAATACCGAAAGCCTTAGCATTCATTTTTTGTTTGTGTGTGTGTGTGGGGGGGGGGGGGGCACAAAGAGAGTACCTTTAGCGACCGCCACGCAGGTATGTTGAGCTGGAACGAGAGGGCTTTCGAAGCGTAGGCTGCAAACATATCCCGAGGCTGGAATCGGTTTGCTCATGGCGTGACAAAACAGGATCAGATCCGATGGCGGGCACCGCCACCTGGCCATTATCGTGGGAGAGTAGGCGGATGCGCGCGTTTTGCGCACCATGGTGTGCGTAGAGTTGGGACGCTGAACGAGTTCCTTCCGGCAGGATTCGGTTGTCTGAGAAAAAACTGTATGCTTTTGCGTTTGATGAATGCACATAATGTTAAAACATTCGGTGCACATACAAGTACCTTAATCCCCTACACGAGGAAGGGGGTGGAGGGGGGTTAAAGGCCCGTTCACACACTTGCCACTTCCTAGGAGCGTGGGACTTCTCTTTCGGCGGGAGTAAGGTTCCTACATACTGAAACGTAGCGCACTTCCCCCCCTCCCCGCGGTTTCCTCGTCTCCATCGAGGCGATTCCCCTCGCCCTCCATCCGTGCAATGCCACCCGCCGCCATTTTCGTGCGAGGCCCACAAGGCGCGCACCTATGCCTGCCGGGCCCTACTTGTTTCCTATTGCAAACGGCGGACTAGATATTTATTATCTTTTTCAATATGAAGACAGTTGTTTTTTAACGCGAAGAAACTAGCGTTTGTGCACCTTTATTGTAGCTGTAAAGCACGGGAAGGCGTCTCCATTGGCAAATGTAATGACGCGAGCAGACTTGGAGTCGCTAGAGTGTGAAGACAAGCTTTCTACAATTCCGCTAAACCCAAACGATTACAAAAAAAAGAAAGCAGTGTAGTTTTGATTATTTTGGGACATCGACATGCACCCCAAAAATATATTGGGTTTACCGGTTTATTGCAGAAAGTGCCGAGATCAGACATAGGAGAGAATGCACCTCTTCCTGCGAGTAAATACAGTTTTGTGGATCGCAGGCAAGGACTGCGTTGCTAGCGGGAGCTCGTGTCGTCACTTTGAGCATGGATTGAGCACCCGCCCGCAATCTTTAGCGCACGCTCTGCTAAAACTTTTTGTTCTTTAGTATCTTGAACGAAGTGCGTTTGCAGACTCGGCATCACTCGAGTTAGGCAAATACAAGACAGCACAACGCGCGCAAACCCAGGACTTTTCGGCAATTTTTAGCATTACCGACCCTTTTCCCAAACCAGCACCTTGGTTTATTTCGTACAAATTTTATAAACACCGAATACTACCTGCAACTGTGTACATGCGCACGGATGAATATGCGACGTCTGCTATTTACGCGCCTCGTGTATTTAACTACCTATCAAATACACTCATTTCCCTCGGGGAGGCAGTCGAAACTTTTCCAACCGATCCGGTGGAGCCACTGTCTTCATCGCTGAAGATTTTCTTTTCTTGACGGGACGATAAAAAGCTCATTTCCTGATGCAAAGCTGTTCGTACAATCCACAGCGCAGTAAGATGGCATCGCATACCCGCCACGACCTCGGCAAGATCGCGTTGCCGCTAAAATCGTGGTACAAAAAAAAAAAAAAAAAAAATCTACGGTTGGGTACCAGCATACCTCGCACGAAAATAGCGCTAGTTCGGAGCAGACAGCCGGATCGCGCGGGATCAGGGTAAAGGAAACAGTGACGTGTCGCGCCCGATCCGATTGGAGCGAGGGGAAAGAAAAGGTTTAGAGGGAAAGAGCATGGGCGAGGAGGAACTTCTCTTCCCCACTTCAGAATGGTTTGGATGGCTCTGGGATGGAGCAAAGCCGTACATTGGGAGAGTTCCGTCAGTTTATGATCTCGCCGCCGTAACGCCCCGCTCCCGAGTGAGCCAATTAGCCCGCGGTGCGGAGTGCGGGGCGCGAACGCATGCGCGTCAACTCCCGGCTGCTCCCAGCTGTGCGCTGGGAGCAGCCGGAGCAGCGAGGGGAGCAGCGCACCCCTTTTATCCTCGCAATTCCACCGTGATCAAGACGCTTCTGATTCAGTGGCGGTTCGTGCGAGACTTGGGCCGGGCTAGGACCAGTACGCCTCTGTAAAGTCACGAACATTCCAACCCGATATCGTTTCATGACCCCTTTAAACCACACGTCCCGGTTGAAGTTATTAAAAAAGGCAAGGAGTGGTCCATTTCACTACATCATAGATTCGGGACTCGTTTCGAATCAAACTTTCTGAATATTTCTTTTTCTCTGCAAATACGCAGTTCTTAAGCTTGCCTGCAAATAAGTTTCAGTTGGTTGCTATAACCATAAGAAAACGAACAAACAAACTCGATGTTGGTTTTTAAGAGGTTTTAACGCAGTCGGTCCCAAAGGAGTCCCAAGTGTGCGCACGGGCCTTAGTGCTCTGTGGGGAGTCGTAGCGTTTGACTACCAGAATGTCTGGTTTACCTTTGTTGCTTTTCTAGCAGAATCTCTGAATCCAAAGTGCAATCAATTAATATTCTTAAATCTAAGATATGTTTTACCATGGTTTGAACCCATTAAACCAGGAACTCGCGGCTACCAAGATCACGTCCTTATAGCGACATAAAAAAAAAAAGTCACGTTTTTATTCTTGTTGCAAAGGTTTCGACTGAATGATTGTACATCACTGTTGAGATACATTTTCCGAGCGCTGGCCAAGGTTTCGGGGAAGTTCCGCGACCTGGAGTGAGACCAGGGCAACTGGAATCATGTAAGCGTGAAAACTAATGTGTTCTTTTTGTGTTTTCTTTTAATCGCGCCACCAAAGCACAGATGTGGGAACTCTAACCTACATCCCAGTTATCCTCAAGCAAGGACCACCTCAGTCTATTCGTGGGTGCAGACTTTTTCGCATCATAATGCTGTACATATTGCCGTTCATCCAATTATGCTTTATTTTTGTGTGTGTGCAATAAAAAAAAACAAAAAAACATGAGCGATCTCATTTATGTAGCTCAGCCACGTAGAAGAAAATCATTAACGATTCATTCGACATTTGCACTATTGTACTTCTATCTGTCCTCCCGAATGATAGCTTTTATCGGGGGTTTCTTTGATCATAACTAGGGTTCCATGTTTTTTGTGTTTTTTTTTTAAATTTGGGGCGGTTTATTTTTTTCACAGATTCTGTGCCTTTTGTGTAAATTGGTTAAGTTACAACCAATGTACACAAAAAATGCTGAAACCGTAAAAAAAAAAAAAAAAAAAAATAACGCACCTCCCCAAAAAATTACTTTTTTTTTTTTCGAAAAAAAAAAAAAAACAGAAAACATGAAATCCTAGTTCTAAACCTACTGAAAAATGAGCACCACTAAAACTTAAAACTGGTTCAATTTATTCCTGTTATCTGGGAGTTCCCTTACAAAAGCTGCTGTTAAGAACTTTCTACTGTATAAAAGCTTTGTGCAACGTATTATTGATGGCATAATAAAACAAGTTTGTGTCACGCATCTCAACATTGCCCGATTTTATATGCATACAAAGTAGGAATGCAGAAGCTTGCATTCACAGCTCCACATCCGTCAGAAGGGCAATTAGACAGCATCACACCATTCATACACCTTTATAGTAACACTATTAGAGAAAATTACATTTCAACAGACTGGGAATGAAAAGAGGCTTCTTGAATGTTTTACTCTGAACATATTTTCTCCTCTTTTGGGGGGAGGGGGCTCAACAATTTTGTAGTAAACATAAAGTAGAAACACTCTTTAGCAAAAACAATTTTCCTTCAAGTGGATCGGTGAAACATTTGGAGAGGTCTCTGCCCCAGAGGCCAAGCCACTTGCAGCCCATCGCAACATGCCAAGCCATACTTTTCTCAAAAAGTATAAACCCAAACCTTTTTGGAGAGATCTGACCGGGCTTTTTCGGGAATCACAAAACGTGCACCGGTTGAAAGTAATCCGAAACACTCAACGAGGGGACCCGTAACGCTCTTCCACCCAAGTTTCTTCGCACGTGCGAAACGCCGTACTCTCTTTGGACCGTTTCTAAATAAAAAGAAAAGGGGAACAGAGTTAAGGCCAGAATACTCAATCCTAAAAACTCGAGCGCGAGGCAAAGTCTACAAATCTCTGAGCAGAGGCTTAACCGTCCTCCACCCTCCGTCAAAACAAGGAGAGTTCTCGAAAGTGCGAAGATTAACGTCTTCCGCCACCGAGCTCCCCACTTTGAAGACTTCTCCCCAATTCAAAAGCCTCGGCAGAAAGAACGGCGGAAAGCTTCTCTGTAGGTCTTCGCGAAAAGAGACGGACCTGGAGGAGCCGAGCTCGCGGCGTTTGTGGCGTGAAGACTACATTGAGGAATGGCACTAGAAGAAATCTCGGACGACGATAGGAAAAAATTGGTCGCGGACAAAGAAAAGACCGCCGCCACCGACCAAAACAAAAAAGGCCGTACCGTAAAGACCGAAGGGATGGGGCCATCGTCGGAGGATGGAGCAAAGGGGGACAAAGAAGGGGACTAGGAGGACGGGGGTGTCGCTAGGCGAAGAGGATGTCGTCGTCCTGCGCGTCTTCGAGCAGGTTGGGGGCATTGTCCACGTCCAGGCCCTGCTGCTTCAGGGCGTCCAGGTGCTTCTGCTTCAGGTCCCGGATCTTCTTCTTCTTCTCCTGGATCTTCTTCAGTCTGGGGAGGGGACAGAGGCCCCCAGGTCAATCCCCACTGGAACGGACCCGTTCTTTTACCTCGCCATTCCGTCCCAGGGGCCGTTACGAGTGTAACCCTGCACACCCTGTTACGAGGTCTCTCCTTTAAAAGGCAGGGACGCGCGTTTCTCTCGGCCCGTAAAAGGACAATGAACATGGCACCGGTGCTTCTGCCCCTTCTTGAACGAGCGCATGTGCGCATAGACAATGCCACACACACTGTGCACGTGTCCGGTGGCTGCCAGGCACCGAAGCCCAAGTGCGTCGAAATCCCGTCGTCTGAGGACTGTCCCGCTAACGGCACTCCGCCTATTGTCACCATTTCTTACGCTAAAATACTGAATGACGCTCCATGGGACAGTTGATGCTTCCGCATTAAAAGATCAGGTAGAAACGTTATACTAGGGAATAATGATGGCAACGTAGTCTGCCACTGTACCACATGGGCGAAATAAATTTGCGTGGTGCGTGTGCTTCACGAAAATACAGGGTAGAACCAAAATTTCGCATTAACTGAAAGTTACGAGGGAAAACCAAAAGTTTGCAACAAATCAGTACAAATTGTTCCGTAGCCCAAGCTAGAAACGTTGCAGTAGGCTGTCGCGCGTTTTCTTACCAACGTTCCTTTTTACATAAAATCGGAAGTCTCAAAAGCCTGCAGTCATTTCTTCGCAATGAAGGGAAACAGCCTCGCAATGGCATCGTTCGGTACAAAAATTCTGGTCTTTATTTAGAACTTTTTAGCGAGTAAATTCTTTTCTTAGATATTTCCGCATCATAGACCTACACTCCGCGACAACATTTCTTGGCATTTCCGAGGAGAGGAGGAGAGGAGAGCCCGCGCGCAGCTTTATTCAGTGCTCCAAAGGGGAGAGGCAACACGTGCCTCTACCTTCCACTGCATTGCCAAGAAGAGTTGTCGCGGAGTATAGCTGCACCTTTGACGTAAATTACTGACACCTATCAAACAAAACCAATTTACGGGACCCATTCAAAGGGTCAGATCCATCCGGACCATGCTGTAAATGGCGACCCTCCGGAACTTAAAGAGCGCGGCGCGTTCGGTCGACGACCTTGGTTCAAGCACCACACAGGTTCGTACGAAGTTTCCGTGCGATGATTTCCATTTTTCCCTCAAGGTATTACTGCCCCACGAAAAAGAATGTCCACCCCGTATCCATGTGGCATTCACCCTTTCCCACCCGGGGTGGCCGTCGCTTCGGAGGTAAGCCTAATTTCGGCACAGCTGAGCCTACGGATTGGACACGCTCGGCCTCCTCCGTGGCGTGTGCGTGCAACGTCGTTACCAAAGTTTCTCAGCTTCCGAATTGGCGAAATATCGAGGAATATCTAGAGCAACCTCGAGCAATCGCTCGAGGTTCCTTTACATCGGCGGTTCTCAAATGGGGGTTCGCAGACCATTCGGGGTTCCTAAAGGCCTTAGACTCCCCAAAGACCTCGACCATCGTTCGAGCCATAGCCTCCTTTATACTGATAATGCCTGCCCAATGGTTGGCTTCCCCATGCTTCGTCGTCGTTGCGCCTGCTTCCCATATTTGCCACTAGAGGCGCCAAAACCCCATACAAAAATGCAGATGACGCTTCTCCGCTGCCCGCTGCTACAGTCCACTGTGACGCCATTTGTGAATTGAATACATTTGTAACCTGTGCTACATAGCTAGCGCAGGGCACCGTCAGTATAGTTTTCATATATAAAAGAAGTCTTAAAGGGCCTCTGACATGCCAAAAAAAAAAATTTTTTTTTCATGCTAGGCGTTGAAATGGCATATCAGGACATTACAAAAAAATTGTTTCACTCTAGAGTTGCGTAGTTTTTTTATAAAAAAATAGAAATACGAGGCCCAATTCAAAGTTCCCGCCGTGCACTGTGACGTAACAGTGTACCGCAAGGTGTCGGGGCGGTCAGAAGGGAGGCATAGACCTACGTCACTAAAAGGGGGTTCACCGGAAGTCACGTGAGTTTCACTCCTCGTGCTCTCCGCGACCGTGCCTAAGACTTTTTTTTTTATTCTGCTCTTTGTACGAGCGATCGTAGAAAACGAAGTTTCAGTTCCACTAGCTCTTTATCGCTGCACCGTTGGTTAGTTTGCGTGCTGTAAAATGTGAGGACGAAGAGTCAGTGGATAGACGTGATGGAGGTCAATGATGAAAGCATTGCGAGAACAAGCCAGTGTACGAGTGCATGCCGTCAGTCCGATGATACAGGGCTATACTGGGCGCAAAACAAGCTATCAAGTTTTGAAAAAAAAATTTTAAAACGCTCGCAGAAATTAGGATTGCTAGCATACGACACGCCCGATCGCATTTCTGAAGGTTCAGACACCGAGGTCGTTGAATCATTGAATACTCTCCAGGCTAAAGATGCCTGCCGTCTAAAAAATACGAACTGGTTTGTGTACCAAGTACAAGTAAACGTCGAGCACAAAGTACGTATTTTGTCTAGAACATGAGTAGAACTTTTTTACTAGGTGCACATGCGGCCGATGTATGTCTCTCGGTAATGCATGCAGTGTGATCTCTTCTTCAGTTGCTGAAATACCGGGACAATCCCTCACACAGCACCTTCTAGGCATTGTAGTTGATCACGTCAATTCACTGACTCCACTTCTACCTTTACAGCAACATTAATCGTTGAAAAACAAATAAAAGAAACCTTGTCTGCTTGGATCGCTCGTGGAGGTCGGAGAATAACAAAAATATTAAAAAAATATTACACGCGCTCGCGGTAAGCACGAGGAGGGATACAACTCACCTTGCGGTACACTGCTACGTCACAGTGCATGGCGGGAACTTTAAATTGGGCCTCATATTTCTATTTTTTATAAAAAAACTACGCAACTCTATAGTGAAACAATTTTTTGTAATGTCCTGATATGCCATTTCAACGCCTAGCATGAAAAAAAAATTATTTTTTTTGCGTGTCAGAGGCCTTTTAACCTTTCTTTTAGCTTTCACTTTTTGGTTTTGTTTCTATGCTGAAATGTTACCAGACCTCTGGTGCTTGTCATAGCGACAACAGTAATAGTCAATCCAAATTAAAAAAGGAGACAGAGAGGCTGGCGGACGTTTACGATGTTGCAACAGCAGCCACTTAGCGTTTTTATTGCTTCTGGAGCAGAGCCAGAAAACATAGGGCCCGCAGACCACATGCGGCAGTCAAGGGATTTTTCTCAGGACCGCGAACGAGCCTTCGCTGACCGGAAACCTCCGCACCCGTCGGCAACGCTCTGACTGGGGATCTTAAAATACATTTTCAATTTTTTTTTTTATTTTTTTTAAGCTCAGTTTTTTTTTTAATCTTTTGACCGGTTTCTTCTGGTCCCCACTGTTTTTCACGGATGCAGTTCTAGAGCCTTAACAATTTCCTAGATAGTAGCTTGTTGAAGAAGATTTTCTTGAGGTCATGCTTGTCAGACACGGATTGGGAAATTGGCCTGAAATACTTAGTACACAGAATTTGCAGGAAATCCTTGTAATGGTTTACATCTTTATCTGCCTTTGCGCATTTCAGAGCGCCATGATGCATAAGTGTATCTACCGAAGTCTCGACAGATGCATACAAAGGCCTTTTCAGCATATTTTGTTTTTTTTCAGTAAAACCTCTACGAAGTTCTTCAGCGCATACAGCACCCTCACTAGCTTCTCCGATGGATAGTATAGTCCTGCCCTGTCCTGGTGCCTGATGATGGAATCACTGTGAGCCGTAGAAGTCTGCTTAATACCCAGTAGGAAGCAGTCACTGCAGTTGACATGTTCCTTCAGCACCCGTGCCAAATATCCACCTACTACTACATGACGCCAAACGCACACCGTGTGGCGTCACGGTGTGCGTGCCGGGAGCTGCAGACAGCCTCGTGCTATTCAGCTATGCCGGCTATGGCTAAGCGCTCTAGAGCTCTGTGAATCGAACGATGACCGAAAGAAGTTACTCGTGTCACAAAAACATTACGTGATCACGTGACCTATTTGAACACGTAAGGTCATGTTACCGCGTACCCTAACATGGAAAACTTACGTTATCACATAGCTTAACGTGATAACGTAGCTTACGCTAGCTACAGTGAACTGTAGTAGCAGACAGCGGACAAGCGTCGTCTGCTTTTCTGTATGGGGTTTTGGCGCCCCTAGTAGCAAGTATGTGAAGTAGGCGCGACGACGACAAAGAAACGATTGGGCAGGCATTTTCAGTATAAAGGAGGCTATGGTCCAGCCAAGCGATACAACTCAACTTTAACCGACGCTGGCTGTCCCATGTGGCTAAATAAACCGAACCAGACGCACGGAGGGAGTAGGGCCGATTACTCTCCATTTCAAAGCTTCCGAGTCGTTTAGCACGTGCTCTCTTCAGTTACTCTTTTGTCGTTGCGCCCCGGTGGAAGGGTTAATCGAACGCCGGTGGTAGAGAACCACCACTCTCGATCAAAGACCGAGAATCCAAGGTCTACACGAAGCGCGGTGGATGGCCGCAAACCTCCCCCTTCTTTCCATCTTTCCATCTCGCTACTTCCTAGGCTCTTGGTACCTCCGCGCTTCGGCAAGGACTAGGTGGGCCATCCTTCGCCAAGAGTTCTTTCCTCCCTTCATCCTTAAAGGGCGGTCGGAAAGAGGGAACAACGGAGAAGGAAAAGCAATCGCCGACGTTTGTTCCAAGAATCGACCGGCCGAAGCAAAAAGGAAAGAGTTTCCCGTTGTGGCACGGGTCTCTCACCTGAAGAACTCCTCCCGCTCCCTCTCATCCAGCTCCGAGTTGATGTACTGCAGGGTGCAGTCGATGCGGGGAATGATCACTGCAAATCGGAGAAGCACGGGGGGCTCTACAGGCACCAACGAGAGGCTGCAACGCTCCGTGAATGCGTCTCTATCCCACGGATAAAGTTGGCAGACGCGGAATACACGCGGGGATTTCAGCTTCTCCGGGAATTTACTTACAAACATCTCAGAGATTGGATCCACTCGATCCGTGGGATTAAAATACGATCAAACTTATTATGGCACCGAGGGGACGGCGTCTTCGGCTTTACGCGAAGAACCGAGCCACATTCGAACATTAAGCGATTACCCGATTGTGCGAGTCCTCCCATATTGGGGCAAAGAAAGGTTCCCATGACATCGTGACTACCGTAAAATTCGGAACAAGCGCCACCCCCCCAAGCAAGAGCCCCCTCCAACTTCACCGCTAATTTCACATTTCCACGCCGTTCTGGGAAAGCGCCCCTCCCCCCCGCTCCGCACCCATATCACGCACCGTGCTGACCGCGCCCAGGCAACACTGGCCCGCCAAATCCAGTCCAAGAATTCAATCCAATCCAATCCTACTTTGCAGCCCGATCAGCCAGGTTGCCACACGCCACTGTCGCTTTGTTTTGGCGGTGTCAGGTCGGCTATGCATTCTTACACAGTGGCAAAGAAATCAAGGTCGTCCAATGGCATCGTGAATGGCACCAGACGTCTTGACACTTCAAGCTCGACCGGATACGGGAATGGGACAAGAATTTTTACAATTTGCAGCAAAACTACGGGAAAGCCAAACTTTGATTAAAGCTAAGCAACGGCACGGCAGTGTTCAGTGGATACGTGGACGACGCGCTCTTTGAATACCTAGAGTGCGAAAGAAGTCCAGGACGAGCCATTAGCAACCGGCTTCTGTCTGAAGAGGCTGTCAAAATAGCCAACGGCATGCAGTTGGGAAACATCGCAGAATGCTGCAAACGTTTCCTCGCGACCGACTGTGAGGAGTCTTTTGGTGGTTTTGAAAGTGATTAGCATAGCAGTGACAAATATTTGGCCTAATGAAGTCGATGTCCCCCAGAGATAAATAAAATATTAAATCCACGTACACTGCACTTTCTTTTTTTTCTGGCGAGAAACTTTTGTTGTTGCCATCTTGAATTTTGGTGCCGTCCCGGGATAGCGCCCCCCCCCCCCCCCCCCTTTGCAGGTAATTTTTACTTGCTTCGGGGGGGGGGGTGCGCTTCCACGGAATTTTACAGTATGGAGCGAAAAACTAGTCAAAGCATGGGGGCATTATATGTGACGTTGACGTTGAAACCCCGAAACTGGCGAGGAAATTTGAAGAGAAAGTAGAAGGGACAAAAGGAAGTGGACAGACAGCATCTCGATTTGTACGTAGCAACCACGATAATCAAGCCGCTTCGCCAGCGCAAGAGAGTTTCGTATCACCGAGCGAGGGGTTGGCGGTCGATTTCCACCGAGGCACAAGGTCTTTGGTAAGACGACCGGCCACGTTACATTTCCATTCAACTCTTTTGAGACGCCGTAGGCTCCAACACTAGACCTAAAAAGCGTTTTGCGTTAAAAGTGATTTATTTTAGCGCGCAAACTGCCGGATCATGTCATCGAGACAAAACCCGGAAATGTTTGTCACGGCATAGTTACGAGTTTGCCAGAAAACAACAAATTCAAACTGAGTGCGGAGGATCGGGTCGGAAGAAAGCAACGTGATATTGAGACAAAAATAAATATTTTAGATAAAAGAAAAAGCCACGCTACTTAAAATTTTAGATAAAGAAAAAAAAACATTACTCCTCGCTAAAGTGTTTGGTTTTTCTAATCTCAGTACCATTTACAATACAGAGTATTCCCCCCAAAAATTTCCAGAGCATTTTTTTACATGGGAGCTGTTAAGGGCTAGTTTCCCCAGGATCGTGTCCGCGGGCAAATAAATCTCGACACCAAACTTTGGGCAGCTACCGCCATCTATAAGCGACGGCGGCAACAAGACAACCGCTTGCCAGTTGTCTGGTTGCTGCCATCGCTCATAGATGGTGGCAACTTTTCCACTCTGCATGGTGACTTGCGGCCAGCCATTATTTCATTCCAACCATATTACAGCTTTGCTGGTCTTCCTTCTTCACCAGAGCAGAAAGGCTAAAAGTTTTTTTCGCCGCAAAAATAAGCCACGCATCGCCAAACGCTTATTCTTTGCCTAAAGCTAGCACTAGAGGTTCGATGCCAAAGTTTCAGCATAACCCAATATTTTATTCGAAAGTTAGAAATGATTGGCAACAGAAAGAATAAAACAAACTTGGGACGAGAGACAACGAACGTGCTCTTCAGTTAATTACAAATGACTTTCTGAAAATTTCAAGGGGAAAATGGGGCCCATTTTCGCCCGTTTTCCGTTTCTGGCGTCATAGAGCTCCATGTTTTCGAGAGCTCCGCCTGTCACAATTTTCCAGTTGAAATCTTCCGGAAATCACTTTGGAATAAAATATCTGTTTGAGCTAACACTCTGGCATCTGGTTTGGACCTCCAGCGCTACCTCTGGGCGGAGAATGAGCGCTTGGCAATGCGCAGCTTATTTTTGCGGGGAAAAAAAAAAAAAAAAAAATTTTTTTTTGCGGGGACACTTCGTATAACGCTGCAACATAGTTTAATCGTATTTTCTCGGCCATCCGCCGGCCAGTTTTTTTTTCCTGAAACACCGGTCTATAGTGCCGAACTTCCGAAAAATCTAAAGCAGATACGGCAAAGAAACCTGCGTGCAGTTTAGTCTGGCCACTTTGATCATCGTCGTCTGCACCCTTTCCAACGGCGGCGTTCTGGCGAGGGAAGCCCAAGACGTGCCCAAGAGGAGGATAGGAGGCCCGGCATTTCGAGTCTTTAGTACAATGCGGGGTCTTGAACTAGACGCAAGCGCCGCGTCGGCACTCGTCCCAAACTAGGGTCCAATCAATCCGTTAGCACTCAGTTGGATTTCGAGTTGCCCGACATAGTCAAATTTTTGGGGGGTTTACGTGGGTCGGCATTTCGTGTTGACTGGTTGTTTGTTGCCGTAGAAACTAAAAAGAACCAACAATGATCCGCATGGGAAAGAACACATTCTTGTCTGCGCCCAAAATGCGAAAAAGTGGCGGTGTCCGAGGAAATACAACATTTTTTGTCGTCGATAAACGTAGAATGTCTGGTTCACGCGGCTGCGTAGGTTGCATTTGGAGAGGCCTAGGCGAGACGTTGATACAACAGTAACGACAGTCTCTGAAACAATTGTTTGCCCCACACAACACACGAAGCAATGCGAGGCTAACCTAATTCCTTAGGCCATTACGAGTCACGCTTTTCCCAGTAGAGCCATCGTTGCTGCCGTTTTTGTTGCTGCCGACACATTTATTTGATGCACCTTCTTTCGCTTTACTTTGGTGGCCGCCACGCCGACCGTTAACAACGCGCAATCACGAAAGCCACAAGAGACGAGCAGAAATCCCGAAAGGACCCGTTCCGGCCAGTGTGGCGTTTTCCCACTAGGTGCTGTCCGCTTTGCTGGAGTTGCGAATGGGCAAGCCCCGTAAAACTCGGCGTCTTCCCAAAAGCGCAATGGCCGCACGTGACGGCAGCAATGACCGGCTGGCCCCCCTTACCATGCTCGATGGCGTTGACGCGTCTGTTGGTGATCTTGATGACGCTGTCCAGGGTGATGAAGGACGTCTGCAGGGAGGCCAGCTCCACCAGCAGCTTCACCGCCTCGAAGTAGTTCTTCTTGAGCTTGCCCAGCTTCTGGCCGCCACGGGCCAGGCCGGCCAGCTCGTTGGCTGGGCAACGCAAACGTCGGTGGTAAGAGAAAAACCCAAGCTCTCGTTCCAGTCCAGTCTGGATCCAATCTACGTCGGAACTTGCCCAACAAACGCACATTCAATGCGGGGATTGCAGAAATGGTTGGCAACATAGGCAGCCAATCTCTCCAACGTGCCGACTGTGCCAAACCGAGTGAACCGTTTCAATTTTAGCTTCTCGACAGCTTGCTTTTAGAATATTTAGACTTTATGTGCTCTAGTGCTGTTTACAAACCTGTACAATTAAGAGTGGTTAAGAAACAAATGTGTAATGGCTTCCGGTAAAGTAAGAAAATAACAAGAAGGACTGCGTCGGAAGATACAGCACGAGACTCGCTGCTGGGATTCCAGCAGCTGCGGATGCTGTTCTGCCAAGCGTTAGTGACATGTGAAGCTGGCAAGCAAGCTATTTAAAGGTGAAAGCAATCCCCTCCTAATGAACTCATATCCGCACGAAACAATGGTCAGCTTTTACTAAAACTGGGGATGCCTCAATTTATTTCAAATATTAAACGCATAATTTTAGAAATTGAAAACAGAACACTGGACAAATAAAAAAGAAACATCATGACCACTGTCATAGTGTTATAGATGATAGCTGCGACACATCCCGGCAAAGTCGTTGGGCACCGATGTCCCGTTCATGCACCGTAGGGTCTTGATGGAGAAGTCTCGTTTGGCTTTGTTCTCAAGAGCCTGCACCTTACCACTGAACATGCAACGAACCGCGAGACGCATCAGCGTTCCCGCCAGTGCGTCTTTCAGCATCTCGCAACAAGCGCGACACTAGCACGCGGCGACACCAATGCACGCGTGTCTGCCACTTTGCGCCGTACTGTCGTTGAGCTTTGGCGCATTTGCCCCTTGGGGCAACTCAAAGATCCACTAGCGAGTATGTTATGCGCAGGCCTGTTTTCTAGGTGGTATTAGTTGGACGCATTGGGCCGAACAATTTTGATTGGGTGGCGGCTCATGCCACCTAGCCGAAGCTTTCAATTTCAAAGAGTAACTCCGATTAAATCTAAAATTAAGTAAGAATTACAAATTATTTCCTATCACGATGTCGCAGCAAGTGTGGCTATCTAGCGGGCACTACTCGACTCTCGTACGCGCGCGCTTGTTCCACAAATACCGTATATAAAGCGGAATGTCAAATCTGCGGCGTAGCTCCGTAGTAATGGACCCGCTTCGCAAGCGGCCGAGCCGGGAACAAATCCCAAGAGCGGCGGGCAATTCTTTTTTAAGCCCATGGCAATATGGTCGACAGACGCCCTTTGCCCCATTATGCCAGCTACAAGATTGACGACGACCGACGTCAACTCTGGCGGTGGTGAGAGCCCTTAACAGCTATCGCCGTCAAAAGACGAGCTCTTAGCTTCTCGGTGCGGTCAGCCATATGCCAACACACGTCTCGACGTCGCGCAGCTGCGGCGGCGTTGCCGTGGACGTGGCGCGCCACGCGCAGATGCATCGCTCGATGCTCATCTGGTTCCTGCGCAGGTGGTGTGGGAAAACGCAGGCTTCTTTATTAACAGTGTGTTGGTCTATAGTCAGTGACAATGTAAGAATTCAGTAGATGCCTGCGGCGCAAACTTTTAGCCTTTGACACTAACACTTTGTTGCACGTGCAGTCAGAATGCAACGGAAGTAAACAAACACGTGCTGGGCGCAGAGCTTCTACAGAAATCTTAGCCTGCCGTTGACGACAACAATGTACGCTTCCAATGCCGAGTCGTGCAGCACATAGACGTAGAATCTATTGATTTGTTTCATTACTACCGAGCCGCATCCACTTTGTTGCCGTTCAATTAATCAATGATGCGTCACAAATGCCGCTGCCGCGAGCGTTAAAATTAACTGGGTGCAAAAGTAGGTGCGGCTTGCATTTCATTATTGTTGTCCAAAAAAATCGGCAAGAGTCACGAGAGATTGTGGCTTCACTCCAGTTCCATCAAAAATAAAGGTTTCGAACGGGTTCAGGTTTGGTTCGACACCCTAGAAGAAACCGGAAACGACTGTCCTACGTGTGGTTTGGTGTATGACGACACTGACCTCAGCTGCATCACTATCTCACGCACCGCGATGGACGACCGGCAGGAAGGAAATGGCTTTACGACGCTCTCACAATTTGCTTTCACCTCTGGAAGCACGAAATGTGAAATGATCAATTATGATGCTTTCATGTTTCCCGCCCCTAGAGATAAAAGCACCGGAACTATAGCGGACAGCCCAAACGGCGCCATGCTCGTACGAAAAACCCAACCTTTCTATTATGCGTCCGCACAGTACGAAGGGTGCCCAAACGCATATCCGAGAGCCCGACATTTCGGCTAGTTCGGGTGCGAGGAGCGAAAGCACTCACTGTCGGTGCCCTCCTGGAAGCATTCGAAGACCGGCAGCGTGACACCTGCGAGGGAAAAAAGGCACAACTCACGAAAACTTTCTCCGACGAGCCAAAGCGTCGACTCCTACCTCGGGCAAACTTACTCGCCATCCCTCCGACGCCGGACAAGGGGGCCACAGCCTACCGGCCGACGTCCTACCTTTTGTTAAGGGGGGGCACTACCCAGAAAAGTGAATGTTTGAATCACTTGTCCGATTTAAATGACATTTACAACGCTTGTTTCCGTTGGTGTTGAGAATATTTCTGCCAAATGTTGTTAACCAGGGTGAAGATGAAGGTGGGTGTGTCTGCGTAGGAAAACCATCGTTTAGAAATTACTTATAAATTTGTCGTTTTCATGCGTTATATTGCGTTAGGACAGTTCAGAGCAGATAGCTATGGAGCTATATACCTAAATTATACCATCTTTCATGACAAAAAAAAACACATAAACAAATACTGTTTTTTAAATTTCCATCTTTTGTCCAAAATTTTAATTTGTGAGCATGAAAAATGACAAAAATAAAAAATACAAGCTCATAGCTATCTTTCCCTCAAAATTTCAACCCAGAAAAACTCATAAAAATGAATCCAAGTTGCGTAAAAACAAAACAATAGTTTCCCTCAAGTGAAATTTTTGCCAAGAAGTGGAACGGAGAAAAATGTGTTCAAAGTGCTCCGACCCCTACCTTTTCTTTAGCATCGGTGGATCGAAAATAATTTATAAAAAATTAACTATGCAATGTAAACAACAAAACTTTCTGGGAATACTGTCTAGATCTTGGTGGATGTAAATATCAGATTTTTCAAAATGAACTTTTTTCGCAGAAATTGTTTTTTCTGGGTAGTGTCCCCACTTAAAAGTAGACGCTCTTCGTACTTGGAAAGGTAGCGTCCTTTCCAAGAAAATCAGGCTAGAGAGACGGTTCTCGAAAGCCCACCTACCAGAGACGCGGCCTTAATGAGGAAGTCGGAGAAGGAAGCCGGAGGTGTCTGTGGAGGCAGACACACCAAAAGAAGCAACCATGGTGCTACCTCAAACAACTAATCTGCATAATTCAATCACTCAATCGCCACGCACTCTCCAGAGATCAACCCTTTTGCAAGTCGCCCGCACTAGGAGAGTTTACCATAATTGCAAACTATTATCGCTCGTGCTTTCGACGGTGACGGGAGGCTTTCGAAATCGTCGTTTTCCCCAATAATGTGGTCCCTAAAAGAAGCTTTTTATTTATTAATAACACGCTCTCGGCATTTTCTCGCAGGCATGCGACGCATTTCAAAGATCAGCCCACCTTCGTAGCAGAAACTGAGACTCTTTAAATGCAACACGTTGACGGTAGATTTCCCGGAGTCGTGTCTAATCTCAAAGAAAGAGATCGCTGCATGTTTCACCGTGTCTTTCGAGTTCAGAGCTGGTAATGTATAGTGTTTGTCAAGAAAGAGCACTAATAGATGGGAATATCTCGATGTACCATCGTAAGAAATCGGACACCCCTCTGGGTGCCGCCCATCGTGAAGCATCTCTGTGAAATTTCGCGACTAAGGATATCTAGTAAGTTTGACACTGCATGCCTCTGTGAGCTGCCATCTTTGCGCACCCAACCCCCTTGCGAAGCGGGGCTTGAAGAGACGCACCTGCGACGTTGTCCTTGCGCGAGCGCACCTTGACCTGCGCCCGCGTCACGTTCTGTAGGACGACCTGATTGAAGTCGCCGCTCGTGAACTTGGCTTCGGCCAGCGAGAAGGCCGCCTCCTTCATCAGCTCCCCCATCAGCGATTTCGTCTGCAAGGTCCACAGCACACTTCTCACGTAACTACGGACTCCAAAAATATTTACGAGCTTTTTATCGCCGCAAAAAATAAACGACGCATCGCCCAACTCGGCCCAAATGTAGCACTAGCCGTGCCAACCCAACGTTATTTTATCGAAAGTACATAATCAATCTTTCAAAAAATTTCAATGGAAAAATGGGGCCCGTTCTTGGTAACCGGTGCCGTTCAGCTCCGGGTATTCGAAGGCTCCGTCGGCTGCCATATTGCGGTTGAAAATTTCAGAAAATCCTTCGTAACTTTTGAATAAGATAACGGTTAGTTGTGAAGCTTTGTCTGATTCGGACCGCTAGCGCCACATTTGGGCAGAGGACCCAGCGTTAGGCGATGCATAGTTTAGTTTCGTAATAAAATAAACACCAAAATTTTATTTTTTATTTTTTAGAGAGGGGGGGGGGGGGGTACATTTTGTACATTGGGCGTCAATTTTTTTTTTTTTTTTTTGAGCCACAACGCCGAGGCCAGGAGTAGTTCCCGCGGAGCTCTGACGCCATCAAAGCATCTCGCGCGCGTGTGTGTGGCCTTGTTCGACGTCTCCTCTGCACGACGGTGAACGAGACGGAAGCCAAGGCCACAAGCTCTCGCAGCAGTGCGGGGCTACAGCACTGTGGAAGCTAGGCTAGCCTCAACAACGCAACAGAAAAAAGTTGACGCCAGGTATATAGATAATATAGGCCTTTTCATCCTCAGTCGTACGGGCGCTGCCATCTTTACAGACGCTGTTCTAACGATGGGTAATGCCTTAGATCCGCAATATTTGATGCAAAAAAAAAAAGAAGCTGCCTGCATAAAAATAACTTTAGTTCAGCATTGTCGATGGCGAATCGAGATTTACTTTTAGTGGCTCGCGACGCGAAATCTACCTGTCTGTTGGGGCAAATGAAAACCTCTTTGCACGGGTCCATGAAGTGTTTCACACTTCAGCCAAACTTCCCCAGGTACTTCTCCCACACAGTCTAATTTTACTTGGCCAATTTTAAGGAAGACAAATGTCAGGCTTCATTTGACGGGCCTACCACTCGTCATATATCTTGAGTAAGCGTCCATATAAAAAATAGATTATTTCCTAGGGCCAGTATCGTGAAATGCTGCTAATGAGTACTTCAGCAGGGTTGTCAATTAATAAAAATTCCCTACTTGGCCTACGTCAGACTGTCAAAATATTTCTCGAATACTAAACTTTTTTTAAATAAAACGGGCTGAGACAATATTGCTCGTTTTTATAAATTTTCTGCGTCATTATACGAGACTGTTTAAGTCTGCCAAGTTCACTAAAAGTTGGATGTCCATGGAAACCAAACAATGAGTAGTAAACTCGCAAGTTCATCCGTTCTTCCCAATTAAACACATTGCGCACCAAGCCGTCGACTTGCTCCTTCACATTCATATAAGTCTCTTCATTAGTTTCGTTTCCTGAAAACTAGCGTCATTAGGCATGGACGTACACATGATGGTAATCTTCCCTGTACATCAGTTCAGCCGTTTTGCTGCAGGCCATAATCAGAGGCATCGCACTGCTTCAGTGGTTGTGTCCTACAGCAAACACATTTGTATCGCAAAAATAAACAAAAACTACATAAAACAGCAACATAGTTGCATGCAACTTAACTCTGGAGGCTGCAACCGCACTGTCTCTTCGCCGGTCGGGCAACTACCGAGATGAAAAGATCTATGCGGAACGCAAGTTCGTCTGCTTTCTGCACAGGGGTTGCGATGACGTCGGAGCGCCAAGCTCTCATTGGCCGATTGGAAAAAATAGTGGGTAGACCTCGAGGCATCTAGCATTGAGGTCTACCCACTCTCCCACCAATCAAATCCAATCAGAACTCGGCGACGTTCCAACGTCACCGCAACAACTCCTGTACAAGAAGCAGACGACTTGCTCTCCTCATAGAAAAACACCTACTGGTCAAAGTTTGAAATGGAAATTAGTAGTTGGTTACTTTGGCATTACTGAGTGATTATGTTCATTAATGACAAAACTTGCCCGCAAATGAAACAGACCAATTACACGCATAAATCGAGAATGCGATCGTTTACTAAAGAATAGTAATTTCAGGGAAATTGCTCGGCGGGACTGTTAACTTTTGACGAATGGTGTAATATTTCTTCTAACAAGAAAACACATTTCTTCGGGGAAAGGGACCGCAGGCAATAACTAGACTGGAGAAGTCAACACCATCACAGGCAAGTAACTAGTTGGCCTTTAGTAATTTGCAATGTCCCGACATTGGAGTAATTTTTGGACAAGTCGCAATATTAATGTGGAAGCCATCTGACGAGGGTTGTTAAGAGGATGGACACTGTGTAACAGATTTCCAATTGCGCTCTGAAGATCCTAAGAGTGCACCTAAAAGCTCCCAGACATTGCCGGTTGGTTACAGTTCACAACATTATTCAATAAAATGAGAAGTTGGGCAAGTTGGTGAGGGTTCATGGTGAAAAGAGGACGAAAAGAAGCGAGGAAAATGTGTATGTTTCGTATCAAAATGAACCTTGAGCTGTTAGTAGTCCTTTGTCTCCTTCCGTCCTCGTTTCTAGTAGCGCTGTTTACACCACAGATACGACCAGCATAAGCGATCTAGCAGCGCTGGACTGCTACTCGTCGCCCTCCCATCACTACTGAACCAGACAGCACCGATCGTAAACTTGGGGGCTATGTTCGACAAATGTTTCATTTCTCCTAAAAAGAAACGCAAGTGACGATTTCGCATCTGATTGGCTAGAGGTTCAAATGACGAAAGAGGGAACTTTTGTCATTTGAGCTTCTAACCAATCAGACGCGATATCGTCACTTCCTTTTCTTTTTAGGAGAAACGAAACAATGGACTTGTTCCAAAACCGACGTGCCCCATCGCGGCCAAGTACCACGCAATGCACTCTGGGAATTAGTTGGCCACTCAGTTTCGGTTTCGACTGAGCAGCTTCATCTCATGCTATCACGCCGCGACCGAACGCGCTGCTTGCGTTTTCGATTATCTGACTTTTTATGAATGTGCACTGCACTCATTCTCGAGAGATACAAAACCAAGACCGGGGCACATTCCTTGGTTGCCGAAACACCGGATATTGTGCGTGCGTATGCAAACGTAGTAAGACGTGGCTTAGTCACCTCACCCCACGAGTGCGTCTTTGAGCTCAATGTCAGTAATCCCGTCTAGTACCAGTGAATTACAACTGAAATTTGGTCACCTTGAGACCTACACGTATTTTGTTTGCCAAACGTACGCTTCTTGTTGCTTTATTGGGCGAAAAGCAAGCCGCGTCCTCACAGGAGTATCAAAGTTGAGCCTAGCATTGGCGCATGAACTTTTAATAAAACGCAATAAATTCGACCTCACTACTGCACAGAAGTTACTATGATGTCTTCCTCGTGTCATCACATATCTCACACTCAAATTTTATGCTGATAGAAAATTAAGTTTTCGCAAACGCCGAGATCGGCTAGCTGCGACGGGGGCCCTAACAAGCGTCCCCTACTCCTCACTAAGCATTTTTGGACGAGCTTTTACTGACGCCCAAGATTTGTGCCTGAACGGTGTGTCTGAAATTATCTCGGCATACTCAGTCAGGAAGAAAGCAAACAAATAACAAATATTATGGCCATTAGCTCCCGTCAAATGCGCTTTGAATAATTTCGTTAGTTTCGCGGACCGCATAGGGGTTCAACCCGTCCGGCGCACTTCCGGCGAACGGTGCGACATTCTTCCCACATCTGCTCGACTTTTGCTTTCTTAAAACGGTTTGTATGTGCGAATGTGCCTATATGATTGCAGGACAACTTTATGCGCATACGCGATGTTGAATATTAGTGGAATGCAAGTGGTTGGGGACTTCACGTGCAGTGCTGCGGGGCAGTACAGATAAGAGATGAGAAGTGTGTTCAAATGGAGCTTTTCAATGGCGCCTCCAAGTTTTACCTCGCGTACTCAGGTGTATTCAGAAAAACAGTAATTGCAAAAAGTTATATTTCGTCTATGGACGCACGAAACAAACTTCCTGATCAATCATCAACAACACTAATGTAAAGGCGCGAGCTCGATGTAGGTATAGTTATTGATTGCTACAGCTTGTTGATTCGTACACAAGCAAGATCCCCGAGCTTTGCAGCGTCGAGATTCCCAGCACTGGCTCGTCCACATACCTCGAAACGCTAACAGAAAGGCTCGAGTACAAAAATAAATAAGCATGCGTCAAGACAAGCTATACGTCTCGGGCTTGTGCTAAAGCTTCGATGTCTGGCAATTTACGTTAGTTTCGAGACCACAAATGGCGCTCTCGGGACCAGAAAACATGAGATAACGGCCATTTATAGTCCACGCTCTGTGTATAATGTCTTGTCGACGTGTCGATCGAAACCGAAACCATGCCACTCTCCTCTCTGGCCAACTAGTTCCCAGAATGCAACGCGCGCCGTGTTGCATGCAGGGGTTTATGGAAGTAGTCTATTGTCGAACATAGCCCCCCTGGAGTAAATTAAATTATGACACATCAGGAAAAAAATAAAAGGAACAAATCAATATCCTACTACGAGGCTACCGAAATCTTTACGGCATCATTAATTCTGCATTCTCTATGTCTGGACAATCTGACGCGAATAAACGCACTTTCGTCATCCTCCAAATGGAGAACTTTCAGCAAAAAGAAACAAGCTTGCTCGGGATGCGGGCAACTCAGTGGGCGTCGGAGAAGGACCGGCTGCTTGCTTACAATCAAATCTACCACCTAACCACACCTGACGTAACAGTCGGCGGGCAATAAACGTCGCAAGGCGTGCGGGAGCAGTGGCGGATTTTGGGCAGTAAGGGAGGCACCGACCTCGACAATCTTCTTGAGAATGGACCGGAACCTGAGCTGCAGGGCGTCCGCTTTCTTCTTCAAAAGACTGTGGCCTTTCTGTGCTCCCTTCAGGCGCGCCTTCATCAGCGTCATGGCCCTGCGAATGCAGAACACAGCGGGATCTTCACGAGTATCGAGAAGCCGCAATCGCTTTTTCCGACGAGCGACCGGAGCCCATGCAGGCGAACACAAACGTCCAAAGGTCTCCCACGGAAAACCTGCTCGGTGTTGGGAAAGAAGTTGTACGTACATGCGAGATGGGAACACAGCAATCCTGTCTTTTCCACTCATGGTTCTTGTACTGTCGCGAATAAGGAAATTAAGGTTATCGGAGAAATTTGTGACAGTCGACTTCCCCAGAGACGGCTGATCATGCGCTCGTCCCCTCAAGCCGAGCCGTCATGTGATGCGATCCGTGTTCCCCTAGCGTGCGATTATGGGAATGATCAGGTTTCGGTTTCGGTTTCGCTTCCAGTCGTCTAGTTTTACCATGGGTTTTAGTAGTTAGTTGCTATCCTAAACTTTGGACATTGCGTTCCAGTTTTATGTCGCTTAGTTTGATGTGGTCTAGTTTAAAAGATATTTATGAGCTATATTTTTGTCATACGCGTTCTTGTTACTATTCTTTTTTTTTTAGATATAAATTCTAAATAAGCCGCTGAAAGGCACATTATCTCTTTTCAGATGACACTCTCTTTGAGCCTTTATTTTATGCAGGTGGCTTTGGACGAAACCAAATTTTCAGAAAGGCGTCTTTTTAACCTTTTTAATGTCGCGGGTGTTCATTGGTTAAGAAAACAACCAGCGTTCAGTGGCTCAGTTCCTCTCCTCGGCCACTCCGGCGCTTCTGTTCATCTTGCTAACATGCGAGCAACTGCGCAATCGCTAACAAATCTGGATTCGCGAAGCTTCCAAAAGTAGGGCGACCTTCGACAAGTGACAAGCATCCTCGGGCGGTCCGTCTCCGGAACTATACGCATCTGAGTGAGTCTCCGAGTTCACTCGCGTTTTTTTTGTTTTTTTTTTGTCTTTTTTTTAAATTTTATTTGCGTTGTACTATATTAGGAGACAACTTTTTCTGGCACCAGATGCCCGTCGTTGGTTTGACAAGTAAGACCCTCAACTTTTTCTGGGATTTCCGAAAAAGTAAAGGCCACGCGAACGCAGCTGTGATCGGCGCTCAATGTGTGCGAGCGCACGGGTACCCAAAGCTTTGGCTTATTCATTGCCAGGAAGAGTTGTCCCCAAGTATAGGGAGTATTCACTGGCGGCCATATCTGTGTGCGCGGCTGCTGACGGCGAGCTTCCGTGGTGCTTTTGCAATGTGCATTCCGTACCATCAAGATTGCCGGTCTTAGCAGGCAAATTAATGTGAGCTCGTTCTGAACGTGCACTGTAATCATTGCTCTCAAATATGGCGTCCATTGAATACTTACCTCCTACAGGTAATGCCTCTTACGAATGCGCCTTTGTATTCTTAAAACGGCAACATCGCCTTTGAAGTAAGTGCGCAGATTCGACAGTGCTCGCGGCGAGAGCATCACGAGGCCTAACGAACACAATTTTTCGCCGAGTCATCCCTTGCCTGCTACCGTGTCGGTCGCTTTGAGTGGCGGTTTCATAGTCGCAGTTCCATGCTGGCGAGGCAGTTGCGCCGCCGTCGATAACATAACGTGCAATATGTGAAGAAAGCCGTAAGTACAGTGGCTGAAGATATGAGCTAGAATGCGCAAAGGGTGACCAGGAACTACAGAGCAGGCGGTCTAGCAGGCATCGAACGCGGGGTCAGAATGGCAGTGGAGGTGGACCCCAGCCCGACGGATGCACAGTAGCCGTGTGACAAGGTGTTTTGCACTGCCTGGTCGCCGTTAGCCTGTTCTATACTCCCTTCACCCTGTGACCAGAAGCTCCGCCTTCAGCTCGAGCTTTCTGCCCTTGCTAACACAAGTGCGAGCGCGCAGGCTCGCGCAACCAAAGCACCGGGGAAGCCAAGAGTGAACGGAGTATGGTTCATATCACTAGCCGTTGTAGCACCTCGGAAGGCACGACCTTCTGAAAACGTCCTGCTGGAAATGTGTCGTAGCCAGGTCGAACAACAAAGATATATACCTTTGTAAACAAGTCCGATATTTATTTTATGTCTTATTTTCGAGATGATTGAACAGTACTTGTCACCGTAAGACCACTTAGTTTATAGTTACACTGTTGGCGTGAACACGACATCGGCGCCTTTCGCATTTTACACGGAGAAGCTGTTCATACCGATATGGTTAGTGCTCTTACATCCACCACACGGGTAGACAGCCTTTCCGTTGAAAGGCGATCGCTTGTTCGCGCTTGATTGGGGGCGTAAAATCCTGCTCAAGTAATAAATTTGGGAAGCGATAGCGCACCTCGACGCGTTGTGCAGATAACATCAAGGCGAAATGGAAGACTGGGACACGTAGCACACTGCGTTTAGGCATATTTTTAGCTCGTTTAATGAATAGATAGTGCGAGGTTCAGGGGTTGGACAAATTCTTGGAGAGCGCTGTTTGATTTGGGGCACTTCGCAGCATTCAGGGCCAGAGTCGAACCGGAACTAAATCGAACTGAAATCGTCGCCGCCATCTTGGAACTGAATCTGAACTGAACCAGAAAAAATATAACGGAAACCGGTTCAAAACGGTTCATGGCAATTTCGTTTTGGATTTCAAAATGAATGTTTGACGGAGAAAAATTGGCAGCTGTATTTATATGTAGCGATGAAATTGTTATATATCGAGTTGCAATGTACGAGTAAATTGTCCCGTGACGTCATGGTGTCCAGACATGCTGTCAATAATGTCACATAATCCCGCGACTCACTGCGTCGAGTCGACTTAAAAAAAAACATGCGATTTTTTTTTAACAGCCTGAATGGATAAAGAATGTCATACAAAATTTACACACGCAGAAAAAAAAAAAAAAAAAAAAAAACGAGGCTATATTTATGGAGCGGAACGAATTTATAGTTGGCACCTGCGGGAGCCCGCGGCGGAAAAGTGGCCACTATGGTCACCTGGAGCTTGCACTCTTTCGGGAGCTTCCTATGGGCTCTAAAAGTTCCTGATTCATCTTCGTTTGAAGTGAAACAACAACAACAACGAGCAACTTTTCGAGCCACTAGGAAGCACCCGAAAGAGCGCAAGTGCCACGGGATTGACCTGTGCGTCGCTCAGAAATGGAGTGATCTCCTCGGGCGTCGGCGTGGAGAAACGCGTTCAGCCGGCGACGCGCCACGTGCAGCGGTGGCCTGAACTAGTCACTAAATAAGCTTGGACTAAAGGCCAAAGCTACGGACCGCCAGATCCAATCACGAGTCCCTTAGAAATTGTGCGGCATCTCGCTTCAATGAACGTATCGGTGCCCCCGTCTCTCTCGGATCACTGATAAGGGGGCGGGTGGACAGTGGTTCGAATCGAAGAGCACTGAGTGACTCAGCAGTTGTACATAGAAAGCCACGACACCACCACATATAGGCTCTTTGCAGCGTCGAAGCTAGAGAAATGATGCGATGCTTTTGGATTCGAGCATTATTCGTCCACCCCTTATCAATGTTAAGCGTGTTATAGTATAGCATTTTACAATCAAATTTTACAATGTAACACTTTAAAGATTTCTCAGGGAGGCACCACACAAATTTTGGCGGTACGTTAATCCCTCTTTCAAATCGCGTCGCACTAGCGATGAAACCAATGATCAAGAGCGCACGGAACAATTTAACACTTTCTTTTCGTCTGTGTTTATTGAGGACGATGGAAACTTGCCTAGATTTGTTGACTTTTCAGATAGCCCTCCTATTAAAGATATAAAAATAAACGAGGAAGGAGTGTTGAACCTTTTACTTAATATCAACACAAAAAAGAGCCCCGGGCCCGACGGAATTCCAAATGAGTCTTTGAAAAGGTACGCAGTTTGGGTCTCCAAATATCTATCCATGATTTTTCAGTCATCCATCAATAATTGTTCTTTTCCCAGTGCTTGGAAACGCGCGAAAGTGGTTCCTATCCCCAAAGGTGGCAGTGTGTCTGACGTAAGCACCTATCGGCCCATTTCGCTTTTAGTACATGTTCGAAGCTGCTTGAACATATCGTATCTAAACATTTAATGGATTATCTCGAAGATTATGAATTATTGTTCCGATCTCAACATGGCTTTCGGAAAGGACTTTCCACCACAACCCAACTTATCGAAACTGTACATGACCTTTCTTATACAATTAATTGTCGCGGTCAAACTGACGTAGTGTTTTTGGACTTCGCGAAAGCGTTTGACAAAGTGTCGCACTCTAAGCTATTACTGAAAATTGACCTTATTTTTAAAAATCCAGCCGTCACACAATGGTTTTCATCGTATCTTTCTTCTAGAGAACAGTTTGTAGAAGTTAAGGGACATAAGTCTAGCCTTTCACCGGTATCTTCAGGGGTTCCCCAGGGGAGTGTTTTGGGTCCCCTTTTGTTTTTAATATTCATAAATGATCTGCATAAAGAAATAACTGTTCCAATCAGACTATTTGCAGATGACTGTGTGATATACCATAAGATAGAAACTCCAGATGACCAGCACGAACTAAGTCGTAATCTACAAAAAATCAACACTGGTGTGATCATTGGCAGATGGTGTTAAATCTTGAAAAAACAGTTTTCATGTCAGTATCTAGAAAAAAAATATTTTAGCATACAACTATCACATTGACGGCGTCGGACTTAAAAGAGTAAAAGAGCATAAGTACCTAGGTTTAGTATTTACACCTGACCTACGTTGGAATACCCACATTGATAAAGTCTGTCTCAAGGCCAAGAAAGCACTACGGTGCCTCAGGCGAAACCTTACGAGTGCAACTCCGGAAATAAGAAACCTGACTTATACAGCCCTGGTAAGACCGATTAATGAGTACGCGAAAATTGTGTGGGATCCACATACTGTAACAAATTGCCATAAATTGGAAAAAATTCAGCGACTTGCTTCCAGGTTCATCTTTAACAGATTCGGCCACGCATTTTCTCCAACAAAACTATGTGAACTCGCAAATCTCTCAACTTTGGAATCGAGGACCAAGTACGAAAGATTAAAATTCCTTTTCCAAGTTATACATAACTTGATAAAGATCAACAAATCGAATTACTTCGAAATCGGCACTAACGAATCCTCAAGGCATCGCCATAGCATGTTCATTCGTAATCCATCTGTACGAAATGATTGTTTTAAATTTAGTTTTTTCCCTAGAACCATCAAAGAGTGGAATATGCTGCCCGATTCTGCTGTTATATTGTCGAATGTGACAGTCGTGAAAAGCTGTAATTGTACAAATACGGACCAAGTTTCTGCTTTCTTGTGAAAAGTTAATACTTGTGCTGCTTTCAGTTTTGTAACTTTTTCTTGTGTGCTTTTAAGTGTGTAAAGCGGTCTTGTGCAATCAACTGTATTGTTTAATTACTCTTTGTATAGTGGCTACTTTCATCTTTTATTTTTGTATGCCCACTCCTGTAATAGCCCAATGGGCTGACAGTATCAATAAATGAATGATGAAATGAGCATGGAACGTGATAGGCCCTGGCGGCCCGTGGCTTTTGCCTTTAGTCCATCGTAGGATGAGACGAAGTATAGTGACTCTAGCCTGAACTTCTGTGAACCTCAGCGGTCGCGCTGAACGGCTCCGGCGTAACTTGCGGCGGCGGCGCACAGGTCTATCACCTGACTAGTGGCGACTCCCACGGGCGCCATCGAAAAACTCTTTTTTTTTTTGTTTTCGCTGTGAATTTATTTTTGACGATCTTTTCCCACTTACGCTGTTTAAAAAAAATGTTATTTTCTTTTGCATATGTCATTTAAATTGAGAACGTCGCTAGATTTATTAGCTTTGTTGACACCATGACGTCCCATGGCATCGCGACTTCTCACCAACGTTACTTTGCTTCTCACCGAGAGTCACGCGTGACGTACTCGGTTGTCATGAGCCCGAGTCGAGTGCTCGGGTTTCTGACAATCAGCATTGCCAAACATCTGGGTAATGGCTCGTGTTCGATCAAAGATGAGAATAGCCGAACTCGAACAATGTCTGAAACTCAACCCACGCTTTATACTTGGCCAACGCCAGCGCATGATCATGATGAACACTTAAAGTATATAATTAGCGTCAGATCATGTGACCGCTTGTTCTAATAGAAAGTTGAAGAGGGGAAAGCAGTTTCTTTACCTTTTCTGCGTCTGCCATTAAACGGAGAGGAAAACTAAAGGGTGTTTTTTTCAGTTATCGACGTCAGGGATTAGCTCTTAGCGGTATTTACTGAAAGTACAAAAAAATGTTGCACGACCCAATTAACATGTACGCATCATTGATGCACTTAAACATGTTTTCGTTTTTACTAAGCTGCCTCAGAAAGTTGTCCGCGAGGGTAGAAGCATTGAAAGGACTAAATGTGGCTCGTTAATCTCACGATAAATTGAACTACAGGTGTGTACGGGAGGGATGCCCGAAAAGAAAGCTCTAGTGGCCTCATAGAAACAGCCGAACATTGTCGGCCACTCTAAGTCTCCAGGAGTGTTCTCAAGTTCTTCCCAAAACTTTGACCACCTCCGTATTTTGTTTAAACTTGACAGTTTTTGGGGCGCAAAGCAAAAGAAATGGAGGATTACTGTTAACAAATGACACAAATATAATTGTCGAATTAACTCGCCCAAACACAGGAGGGAATCCCTCAGTAATAAGTATAGTAGTAAAAAAGAGAAGAAAAAAAAAGGGGGGGGGGAGCGGGAATGTAGAAACCTACTGTGTTGTAAAGGTTCCTCTGCTCCGCATCTTCGACACAGACCAGAGAGCGTGCTCCCGGAAACTATTTTGTTTGCTGCAACACTGCTACCAGAAAATACGCTTCCGTGGTGCCAGACGCTCGCGCCGTTCCTCACGACGCTGCACCGAACAAGAATAATCTGTGTCTCTCGAATACATGACTTGTACTTAGTGCCAACCTTCTGCAGCGTGCATTTCGCACAACCGGATTTGATTTTCTCAGTAGAAACAAATCGCGATGACCACCAGCATATAATGCGATGACGTCACGGGCAAACCACGTTAAACATTTAATACATTAAAAGCAGCGCGCCAAGAGGCAGGGACAAAGAGAGAAGCACACAGGACGAACGCTAAACTATCAACTAAACATTTATTTAAAAAAAAAAAAAAAAAAAAAACACGGCTCGAACAAAAAATTACTCTAAATTCAAACAACACCGTACAATGATGACGTGTCGCTCACCAGGCATCGATAAAATTGATATATTTTTATAAGTAGTGATAGAGTGCAGGCGAGCTGGTAATTAATCGACATCTTGTAAACCCTGAGATGAGGAACGATTTTGTTGTGTTCGTCCGTTTTTTTATCGTTCCCCATCTAGGTGACAGGGCAGTCTTGATTTTTCAATTTACCTAGATAAAAGAAGAAGAAAAAAGATTTTTATCAATCCCTGGTGAGCGAAACGTCATCGTTTTACGGTGTTGTTTCATTTTAGGGTGGTTTATTTTTCGAGCCGTTTTTTCAATAAATGTTCAGTGTGTGGTCCAGCACTTGTCCTCGGTGCTTCTCTCTTCGTCTGTCTTTCTGCGCGCTGCTTTTAATTTATGAAGTCAGGAACCAACTCGCCTGCATAGTTACCTTAATTCCTGTTAAACAGTTCAGTTTTCTGGTGAAATGCGATGTTCTCAACACTAGCAAAAGTGGATGTCCAATTTGGAAAGTTGTGCAGCATATATAGAAGTCTCGCGATGGTGCGTGGTAGCCTAATAAAATGTTAGAGCGCGCATGACTGATGAAATAGAGTTCCCAAACTTGCCCCCCCCCCCAAAAAAAAAAAAAAAGAAAGTAAAAAAAAGATTACAGTGTATTTTTGACCACAAAGATCAAGAACGCATCGGCGAATGCTCCTTCTGTGCTCAAATGTAGCGCTGGCGGTTCAATCCAGATGCCAAAGTTTCAGAACTAACCGCCACTTCAGTCACAAATTAGAGGTGATTTTCTGATAATTTCAATGGGAGGATGGAGCCCGTTTTCGGTAGCTGGCGCCATTCATCTCCATGTATTCGAGAGGTTCCTCTGCAGTCATAAATTTTTTTTTATATAACCTTCGAATAAAACAATGGTTAGTTCTGAAACTTTGGTATCTGGTGAGGACCGCTAGGGATATGGGCGGTCAATGAGCGTTCGGTGATACATTTTTTTTTTGTATGAAAAAACGCTGTAAATATTTTGGTGGTAGAGCCTGTACATGCAGTGATTAAACCTATAAAAATGTACAGCTCGAAATAAATATTTAGTGCAAGAAATATTTTTTTTGTTCAGCTCTTTGATGGCGGACGTCAGGCAAGTTATATCGATAAGAAAAAATGTGGTACGAGTATATTTTGCGTCTGTCACCGTTAAAAATGTGATAAAGGCCACAGACTAGAAAGTTTTTACCCCCGTCTCGGGTAATTGTCAACATGTTCACCATGATAGCTTCTGTGCATGTTAATACTACCGCATTTGCCGGGCTGTAGTCCGCACCCGGTGCATAATGCGTAGAAGCATATTTGGGGTCAAAAATAAAAGGTTTTGCCTAGATAGTTCATGCTCGGTGGATAGTCCGTTGCGTGCAGCACAAGCGAAAGCAACTCCAGGCGAGGGGAGAGGGGCAAGCATTGTGCTCTCCCTTACTTCCCTCCCTCTCCCGTCCCGCCTTCCTAGTGCTCGCCCTTTCTCTCTTTGCCTGGCGCTGCCTTCGCCTGCACTGCAGTCTGCACACAACTAATGATAAGGAGTATAGTGCCTACTCCGAACGTAAAAATTATCACATACAGCACACCTTGACAAATGTTCGCTGTATTAGCTCACAAAGAAGCTTGTATCGTACATAAACGAAGATTAATATACTCCGTTATTCATAAAATCCTTCTGGTCTTGTCACATGTATAGTGTGCGGTCTATGGTCTGGAAAATATGGTACAGAAATGCAGTTTATTGAATATTCATAAAACATAAATGCCCCTTGCCCCCCCCCCCCCCCCCAAAAAAGAAAAAAGAAAAAAGAAAAAAAAAAGCGATTTTGCGTATTAAGTTGATCCTTTCTCGAAGACGTCTCTTACTGGTCCAATTAACTTACTAAATTTTCAATTCTCTACTCCCTATAGAATTCAAATCATAATTTAAAACCTGAATTTTCTAATGGTGGAGCGACAGCTGTTGTAAGGAGATCGAACCATCGCACGACGACAGCCTTGTTTGCCAAGCTTATTCAGAGATGGCGCCACCAATGCCGGCAAGAGCCGCGCAGTACGAGCAGGTTGGCGGACTTTGCAAAGAACTGCTCGAAGGGCCTCGGTGCAAGCAGGGTAGGTGCAACGGGATAAGGCGCTCCACTTGGAGGTGCTCTTCGCAGGAAAAAGTAAAAACACGCAAGGTCTAACGCAGAGGGGATCTTGGCAGGCCCAACTGGCCTTTTTCTTAGAAAGTCACAGTCACAGGTCACAGCTTCCCCTTGAGGGACCTGTTTCGCGTTGAGAGCTCGGAAAGTGTGTGCAATGTTTGGCCAACACGAACCCAGGGCCTGTGAGGCGGTTTAGTTCAATGTGCAAGACATCTTCTACTCGATATGTACTCGAGACGTCACCATGAACTTCTTGTGACTGACCGTGAAAGACCTTGGGATTATGCACTTCCAGAATGATTGCGGAACCAACAGGAACAATGATCTAGAACTGTTGGATGTTTATTTAGCGTCCACGTACGTCGTGCTTAAAGAGAAGATACTTCTGCAGACGAGTGGGGTCTGCACTGGTTCTGCCCTGTTGAGGTGAAAATGAGCATAGCTCTACTCATTTTCACCTCAACAACCGTAGTGAAGAGTCCGGCTCTTTGCGGAGCGTTACTAATTTTCACCTCTAGATGGGATGGTAAGATATATTTGGGGCATTTTCCCAGATATATTCGGGGCACGTTTCAAACGCCAAATGCATCACGACAACCAACACTTGTAAAAACTACTTCATGCGGCGTATAAACAATGCGTCTTTTCTCTTTGCGCGCGGTGCAGCCCTGACGTCAAGTGCAGAGCCCTAGCCTCCTCTTTAGCGAGCCGGCAATGGCCAGGCGGCGCCACGAGAGTGCTGCATTCAGCGCCACGAGCGGAGGCGTGTGTGTTATTGGGGCGGCCAGTCTGACCGTCGGGCCGGGGCGAGCGGCGGATTCCCGATTTCAGCAGTCCTTGTGTGTACGTGCACGCCGTGTCCTTGGTTCTTTATGCTTTGTTTTTTTTAACACCATCGGGAGCCTTGATAGGTCGAAGTGTGTAGAGCATATTCTAGAGTTGTCATTTGGACACCAGTTTGGGTTGTCTTCACCAATATATAATAATCGACGCCCGATCAGTATGTGCTTCGCTCGTCTCCCAGGAAGTGACACAACAGAACGATAAGCCAGCGCATGGGTTTATTGTATTACCCGGTTGCCGGACTTCGAGAGCCGGCAGTCTGGACTCTGGACCCGCCGACCCTATAGTTGTCGACCGTTGTTCTGAGCTTGCAGTCGGAGTCCGTGTCCAGGCATGCGGATCGTAGTTCCTGTATGCCAGTGCTGCGTAGGCTAGCTGTTCCGGGCTATCACGGCCACGGTCTCGCAGCGGAGCAACTCCGGGAGCGTCATAGCCCAGGCCGGTATGGCCAGGGCTGGCCGTTTCCGCCAGTCCTGATCCGAACTTCGCTGGTGGAATGCTCCCGGGGATTGCCATGGGCCCTGCCAGAACGGCTCTATCGTTCCTGCCCCAGCCTCGTGCAGCGCGCTCTCTTCCTCTTTCCTCGCCGGCTGGCCCCCGCTCGCGCCTCGCTCGGCCGTCCTCTCCTCCCGACGCCCACACACTATTAGCGGCGAGATGTTTTGGTGGCGCCCTCCTGTGGTTCCCCCTTGTGACGTCATTACCTTGCAAACAACAAGTTCGATGGTGTTTGTTATTAGCATGGTGGAAGCTTGAAATCATTGCGTTCTCAAAGGAACACTGTCAACACCGTCAAAATTAAAGTTCTTTCATTCCTCTTATTTCCGTCGATGATAAATCCCCTTTCCGACGTCGTAGTCAGCGTTCGGTCAATCGTGGAAGGCCGACCACAGCGACGCTTTCGGTCACGCACGGGGCTAATAGGGAGTATTCACTGGCGGCCATAGCTGTGTGCGCGAACGCTGAGTGCGTGCTGATGGCGAGCTTCCACAGTTCTTTTGCAACGTGCATTCCGCACCATCAAGAGTGCCGGTCTTAGCAGCTTATTGATGTGAGCTCGTTCTGAGCATGCCCTCTAAACAGCACCCACAAATATGGAGTCCAGGGCCGATGTAATGAGCCGAAGGGCCAATCAAACAGCGAAGAGGCACAACGTCATGGCGTGCTCTCTGCAGTTGATGGGGGATCGGTGGCCGAGTGGGCTGTCGCACACCAGCTCGGAGCACGTGGAGCGAAAGCTCGCGCTGCAGAACCCAGGGATCCTGGGTCCAATCCCCACCTTTGCCTGTTTCGATCTGGATGAGCATCGTACCGGCGTGCGGTCGTGTATCACTACTGCGTGATGCACGTTAAAGACCCCAGGCTAGCGGTTGTACCGCACTGGCTAAATTACTCATCTACAGCTGGGTTGACTCGTCGCCCCTGTGAGGCAGACCAAGTTCTAGGCTGTATAAACATAGACACAACCCAATTTTGTTTTCTGCAGTTGATAGGACCAGCGTGTATTCGCCGTTTCTCTGTGCGTGCTCCTACGCTGGCTAGTCCTATCAAGCGCAGAGAGCACGCCATGACGTTGCGCTTTTTGCGCTGTTTGATTGGCCCTTCGGTTCATACCATCGTCCGCGCTCGGACCGAAGGTGAAACGAAGTATAGAATAAAATTTGGGTAATTATACTTCGTTTCAGCTTCGGTCCGAGCGCGGCCGATGTTATGAGCCGAAGGCCAATCAAACAGCGAAAGAGGCACAACGTCATAGCGTGCTCTCTGCAGTTGATAGGACCAGCCGGTATTCGCCGTCTCTCTATGCGTGCTCCTCCGCCGGCTAGTCCTATTAAGCGCAGATAGCACGCCATGACGCTGCGCTTTTTGTGCTGTTTGATTGGCCCGTCGGCTCATTACATCGGCCGCGCTCGGACCGAAGCAGAAATGAAGTATAGAACCAAGCTCTGCATGCTACAGAACCGTCCCTTACAAAAATTTGTAGTTAAATTCTTTTGAATTTCTGTTGAAAATTTTCTGGAATCCTATTGAATTTCTCTTTAACCTTTTTTGGTGTTTTTTAGACTTTAATTTGTCAACTTATTTAACTCCTAGTTAAAATGGGCCACTTAATTTTTTTTTGGAATTTCTTACATACATTTTTTAGAATTCCTTCTTACATAAATTTTGTTGACTTTCTTTTGACGGAACCGCAGTTTAACGTTTAAAAAAAAGACTTAATTTTTTTAATATATATATTTTGAGTTTGGTTAGGAAATAGTGTTCCTTTCGTACATACACATCTCACATATAAGCAATGAAAACAAACACAAACATCATAAAGCACTCAACACCAGAATCACAGTCCCGTTAACTGCTCCTGAGCCTTTTATAGCCTACATATTGAAGGTAATCATTTGGCCGGTGACCACATCAGCTCCTACTAACGTTCCAAGTGTCCGATCTCATTCTCTAAAGTCTGTCAAAGAGAGAACAGTGTTTCGAAGTTTGTGGACTCTATCTCTTACTAAAAAGCATTGGTACAACTAATAATAATTCCGCGTAGTCGCTAGAACAATATCCACAGAAACGTCTCCTAGAACAAATGTTATCGCTTCTCTGCATAGCACCACTCAGGACGAAGCCAGTCAAGACGGTTGCTCCACTTTAAAATAGTTATTTTGCTTTACTTTACTAGTTGACTAGTTGAATAGGGTCAATAAAGTCACGAAGTCACAAAGTGAGAACGGCAGGGCGAGTTTTTCGAACGCCTGACCTCCAGCACGCGCCCCATGCCTTCCGTCCTGCGTTGACTGCGCGCTCCAGCTCGAGGGGCGCGAGACGTCGAAGCGTTGTCAAGGATAGAAGGCTCGCGCTGGAGGCAGGAGAACTGAAGCTCCTCCCTGCGGTTCTCAACTTGTCAGAGACTATTGAGAAACTTAGTGACTTTGCCATTTAGTCTAGATGTACCATGTTCAATAACAAATCAACAGAAAGTCTGTAGCGTTTCTATTGACACTGGCTACAGAAAGTCAACTGAATTTTTTCAACATGAAGTAAACAGAACGTCTGCAGTGTTTCTGATGACATTTTCAAAAGGAAGTCAGCAGAAAAGATCAACGTAGAGTTAATAGAATGGCAACAGTTTTTCTTTTGACTCGGGCAGAAGAAAATCATCAAAAATGTTTCAACACAAAATCAACAAACTTTCTGTTGACCCTGTCAACAGGAAGTCAAAGTCAAAAGAAAGTAATCAGAGTGAACATAAAATAAAATTATAAAATATTATGAAGAAATAATGTCCATAAGTTTTCCTTTTAGAAAATATCCTACAAAAAAACGTCGTTAGAACTTCTTTTTAATTTTTTTTATAAATAAGTCTACAAAACAAAATCTATTTTTCCTTTTGAATTCTTTTAGAAAATAACCTACAGAAATACGCCATTACAACTTCTTTTTAATTTTTTTATAAATAAGTCTACAAAAAAATGCAGTATTTTTTCTTTTGAACGTTTTTTTGACAATAACCAAAACAAAGTGAGTTTCAAAAGGAATTCAGTAGGATCCCGGAAAGTCAATAAGAAGTCTAAAAAAATTAAAAAAGAATGTTGAGACCTCTTTGTGTAAGGGGTACGCACATTGCAAAGCCTGGTGTAAAAAGGCGACAGGCAACAAAGTGTGTAAGAAGGATATTTACGCTTCACACGAGCTTTTTCTAAATAAAAACTTTAGCATCCTGCTTTCTGCACATCGTCACATTTGTTACCAGACTAAGCATTAAATTTGGTTGGTGAAACAAACAAAACTTTGTGCTACGAAAATCCACTATTTGAAAACTCGCAGGTTTGGAAGGTTTTGGTTGCGACCGCGCGTGCCGAACGGCGTACTATAGGAATGCCGGAACGGGCCGACGGGCCTTTCGCTTGAAGACCTGATCGCTCAATTCTCGACATCAGAGCGAAGCAACAATCGGCCCGATTGTTCCTACCGCATTTCCCTATGTGGCTGTCAAAGCGACTCGTAATACAACTTGTATAAACATGTTATTTTGCCGAGTAGTGTGCAAAACGAGTTCCTCAAACCACTTTCCAAGCCTGCACATATATTTTCGTTCACTTCAACAGTTTCTGCAAAATTCACTTACTTGATGCGTCGCACTGCAGTAATCCACTTCTGTCGCCGTGTCACTCCCCAAGATCTCCAAGGGAAGCGGTAAAATTTGACGCTTGAGTCACCTTCGCGACTGTGGCAGTCTTTAACGCAGCAGTAGCAACGTTTATTTTTGGGGGGAACTCTAGGAGGAGGCGAGATGTCACAGGAACCCGGTGAGGTCATAGAGATATGAAGTTGGGACTTACTTTTACAAAAAACGGTTCCAAAAAGCTTACGCCGATTCGAAATGCAACGTTCACATGTGGTTTCTGAATGCGCCCGCCCGCAGCCCCGCCCGCAGCCCCCGCGACCCGCGTCGTCCTGGCCTACCCAGTTTCTTTATTTTGCACCCGCTAGATGGCGCAACGTGTAGTGCCAAACTGCATTGCCGGTTGCCTATACACGTTTGCAAGTTCGGCTTCAGGGCGCTGCCATCTTTCTCGGCTGGGGTGCGCTTGGGCGCGTCATAATTCGATTACGAAGGCTTGCTAAGGCGTCGTAATCGGATTATGGCCGCGCCCGAGCGCATCCCACTGAGCAAGATGGCGGCGCCCTGAGACCGGACTTGAAAGCCTGGCAGTTCGAAGAGGGAGCCATTGAGTGCCCGGTCGCAAATTTGGAGAGCGAGGATCTGGTATAGTAGGTTACAAGTCAAGAAGGTAGCGGCAAATGCCCCTCAAAGGGAATCATATATCCCTCCGCCACCTCCGTATCTAATAGCGTCCCATCGTTTCCGTGACGTTGCGGCCAACGCGCGAGGAGGGTCGTGCCTTTCTGTACATATTTGCTTTGTCTCTCGACTTTGACTTAGCATCGTGGAAGCCACGAGAGGGAGATTAAGTCTTCCCCCTTCCGATGGAAACAAAGACGACTTTCGGGGATTAGCTTCCCCCTCCGATTGATACAAAGGCTGCTTTCAGGGGCTCGGTTCCTTCTTCGATGAATACAAAGGTCGCTTCTTAAAAAGTGGGGGTCGGAGGCAAGTTGGCACCACTCTGTGGCGATTATCTATCCATTGAAGCGGGACAATGAGCGTTTCCAGTGAACTCTTCTTTCGATTGCGGATGGATTTGAAACCGGCGCACCACGCTAGTGGGAGGAGCTTCTCCTACCTTCTTAACTTGTAACCGACTTATAGCACAGAGCATGAAAGAGTAATTTCTCGGGGAACCTAGGGGAACCTGGATGTCAGCGCACAGATTTTGCAGTGGAGAGGACCCGAAACACTTGTTCGCTCGGGAGAAGTGCTTTTCGGCGTCTCGCCGCCGCGGGGCGCCAGTCACGTGGCTCTCCTCTCATCCGTTGTCTGCCGTTCCACCTTTTCCCTTTCGGCGGCCGCGTCTCGTGTCGATGTGGCGATCTGTCAGGGTTTGACAGCATATGCGGAGGGCAAGTTCGTCTGCTTCTCGCGCAGGGGGTAGCGGTGACGTCAGAATGCCGAGCCCTGATTGGCTGATCGCGACCCCCCTATCTGAGCGTCGTCTGCTCCTTTGCAACGTCGTCTGCTCGCAACGTCGTCTGCGTCTGTCTTAACTTTCCTGCGACTTTCGGAAGTGCAGAGGCCAGATTCACAAAACCATCTTACGCCAAAAGAGTGCGTAAGACAAAACGTGAGAACAAATTCGTATTCAAGAAACGAAATTATCGTAAGTTTTGCTCAGGTTACGACGGAATCCTACGACGATCAACTCAGCATAGCCGACAGCGTCGATCAGTTACTTGGTCGCGACGATCAACGGACGTTTATTTTTGTACGTGCTCTTCTCACGCGTCCCGACTGCAAGCAGCAAGAAAAAAAAGTAAAAAGTACTTGAAATAAACCACGACGAACAAGAACGCTGGATCCACAAACACCCGGGAAATGCTCCAACGGCCACGATTAGACCGACCCCGAGTAAGCGAGCTCGGCAGATAGGCCTAGCAGGCACAGCAGTGCTCCGACGGTCCTTGGCCAAGACCGTCTGCCCACGACCGGCTGGCGTGCTGAATGAAATATGCCCGCGCGACCCTTGTGAACCCTTCAATCTCTTCCTCTTGTCATCTCCTTGTTTCCGAGGCAGCGGTGACTCTCGCCGGTGAAAAAGCGGTGAATCTCCGACAGACGCAGGAAAGGTAAAGCAGCCATCGCTTTGACTAGCAGACGTAAAGCAGACGATGTTAACTGCGCCGACCCGCCGACGCCGTTAAAGAGTGAGGAGTCTCGCCGCACACGAAAGGAGGGAAAATGTATTCGGGAGGGAACTTGCGGACACTAACACGCTCACTCTCGGTTCTCAGCAAACAAACCTCGGCGCCTCGGGACACCTCGACAGTGTCTGCTAGTTGTTCAAACAACGTTACCTGCATTTCCGGTTGCCTATACTCGCAAAGCCTGGCAGTTCAACGAGGGAGCCATTGAGTGCCCGGGCGCAGATTTAGAGAGCGAGGATCTGGTAGCACAGAGCATCAAAGAGCAATTTCTCGGGGAATTAACGTGGATGTTTGGGCTAGTTGGTAAGACATGATAAAAACAAAACAGCGCAAAGACAAGGACGAAGTAGAAGGAACAACAGGACACAGCGCTGACTTTCAACTGAAGATTTATTCGTGAAGGCGTCTGTTATAAATAGCAAACATTCCACCCGAAAAAATCAAGGAAAAAAAACACGAAAGATATATAACATGTCACGTTTTTCAATATAACACTGTCACTGCTTATGCCCTCATCGTTCTAGGAACTGCCGCTCCTTATCCGAAAGTACGATTGACGGGGAACCTGGATGTCAGCTCACAGATTTTGCAGCGGAGAGGACCCGAAACACTTGTTCGCTCGGGAGAAGTGTTTTTCGGCGTCTCGCCGCCGCGGGGCGCCAGTCACGTGGCTCTCCTCTCATCCGTTGTCTGCCGTTCCACCTTTTCCCTTTCGGCGGCCGCGTCTCGCGTCTCGTATCGATGTGGCGATCTACGGCAAGGCAAATGCCGCAAGCTCCGCATGTGAAAAAAAAAAAAAAAAAAAAAAACCCGGAAAGGTGGGGATATTGCTTTCTGATCTCTGTGAACGTTATCCTTGACGTCATGGTTATGACCGCGCACGTACTCTTTGGGCACAGAAAACGCCGAATGCGGAAATGCCGAAAATAGGAATTCAGAAATGTCTGATGCTCTTACCGATCTCTATTCCGGAGATGAGTGATAAGTGACCTATGATAGAGATCAGTGGATATTCTGCGCCTTCTCAATTTGCATGTAGAGGGGGCCCAACGGATTTAATCCACTTTAAACAAATATCAAAAATTAGTTTCGTATGTGCTCGAACACTCCAATTTAGCAAAAAGGTGCGACTGTGGTGCATTCCTTTTCTTTTCTGGAAAATAGAAATGAGCAAACTTTCCAAAATTAAATCTAAAAAAAGGCTTACTATGCAGTTTAGCCCCTTTTTGTGGCAGTGTGAACGAAACGTTGTGGACATTTTCACGGGAAAAAAACAAAACAAAAAAAAAAAAAAAAAACGGTTCCAAAAAAGCTCACGCCGATCCGAAATGAAACGTTCACACGTGGTTTCTGAATGCGCCCGCCCGCAGCTCCCGCGACCCGCGTCGTCCTGGCCTACCCAGTTTCTTTATTTTGCACCCGCTAGATGGCGCAACGTGTAGTGCCAAACTGCATTTCCGGTTGCCTATACTCGCAAAGCCTGGCAGTTCAACGAGGGAGCCATTGAGTGCCCGGGCGCAGATTTAGAGAGCGAGGATCTGGTAGCACAGAGCATCAAAGAGCAATTTCTCGGGGAATTAACGTGGATGTTTGGGCTAGTTGGTAAGACATGATAAAAACAAAACAGCGCAAAGACAAGGACGAAGTAGAAGGAACAACAGGACACAGCGCTGACTTTCAACTGAAGATTTATTCGTGAAGGCGTCTGTTATAAATAGCAAACATTCCACCCGAAAAAATCAAGAAAAAAAAAACACGAAAGATATATAACATGTCACGTTTTTCAATATAACACTGTCACTGCTTATGCCCTCATCGTTCTAGGAACTGCCGCTCCTTATCCGAAAGTACGATTGACGGGGAACCTGGATGTCAGCTCACAGATTTTGCAGCGGAGAGGACCCGAAACACTTGTTCGCTCGGGAGAAGTGTTTTTCGGCGTCTCGCCGCCGCGGGGCGCCAGTCACGTGGCTCTCCTCTCATCCGTTGTCTGCCGTTCCACCTTTTCCCTTTCGGCGGCCGCGTCTCGCGTCTCGTATCGATGTGGCGATCTACGGCAAGGCAAATGCCGCAAGCTCCGCATGTGAAAAAAAAAAAAAAAAAAAACCCGGAAAGGTGGGATATTGCTTTCTGATCTCTGTGAACGTTATCCTTGACGTCATGGTTATGACCGCGCACGTACTCTTTGGGCACAGAAAACGCCGAATGCGGAAATGCCGAAAATGGGAATGCAGAAATGTCTGATGCTCTTACCGATCTCTATTCCGGAGATGAGTGATAAGTGACCTATGATAGAGATCAGTGGATATTCTGCGCCTTCTCAATTTGCATGTAGAGGGGGCCCAACGGATTTAATCCACTTTAAACAAATATCAAAAATTAGTTTCGTATGTGCTCGAACACTCCAATTTAGCAAAAAGGTGCGACTGTGGTGCATTCCTTTTCTTTTCTGGAAAATAGAAATGAGCAAACTTTCCAAAATTAAATCTAAAAAAAAGGCTTACTATGCAGTTTAGCCCCTTTTTGTGGCAGTGTGAACGAAACGTTGTGGACATTTTATAAGTTCGATTTCACGGGGAAAAAAAACAAAACAAAACAAAAAAAAACGGAGGGCGAGTAAATATTTTGACTTCGCTCTCGTTAACCGTTCTGCTCAAAACGGTTCAATGGCTCAGGCAAACACCTCTTGACTTTGTCTAAAAAGGAAAAAAAAAAAAAGTGTGCCGGCACAAATTGATTTATGGGAAATCCCAGTCTCCCATGACTCGGCTTTTGATGAGACAAGTGTGCTTACTGACATTTTCCAAACATCAAGAAATGTGTAAAGCCGCACTGCAGATACGCCTCACGCATGTCGGACGCATGCTTGCCTCATGCATGCATATCCGCAGAGCGTCTGACTGGACACAGGGAAGCAGATTCCCTCGCCCTGACGCTGCACGAGCAGCGTCAGGGCGAGGGAAGTTCTCCCCTCCTGGATGGCCTCCGCTATTGCATGGGCCTTCGGCAAGAAAGTCACGTGGTTGCATCAGGTGCCAACAGGACGCGTGTCAGTTGGGGCGGGCAACTCCTCGGGGCAGCGCTGCCTACATTCCGTCGGGATTATCCGAGCCGGCTCTAGGGAAAGGTACGAGTCCCGCAACTCCTGTCTCTGCGGCGACGGGACGCCGGATGGAAGGCGTACACGCTCGACCGTAGCTGGACGCCAAGGAAAGACGCCGGTCGCTCGCCAGATGGGTCTCCGTCTCTTCACCAAAGGTAGGCGTTGAACATGATGCCGCGTTTGCGAAACCCGTCTCGCAGCTCGGACATCTGGCCTCTCGAGGTCCGCAGAGGCAAGGGGAAAGATGCGGGCCATCGTCTCCGGCAAAGGCAGAGGCCGATGCCACGGGGCAGACGGAGATGAAGGATCGAAAGACGGAACCGACCGCGCTGCACTGGGAAACCGGGTGGAAAGAGGAGATGAAACGAGGAAGAGATGATGGGACGGCTGTATTGGTTAGAATATGCAGCGCAAGTTCATCCACTTATTTTGCGGAAGCACTTTAGTACGCCGAGCTGTGAATGGCTCTGATTGGAGGATAGTGGGTGGACTTCAAAGCAAGCTGCCTCGAGGTATACCCACTATCCTTCAATCAGAGCCAATCAGAGCTCGGCGTTCTGACGTCAGCCTGCAAAAGAATCCGACGAGTATTCCTGCATTTTACAGCCGTAGCTGTTCGGACGAAATCCGTCGGGAGGACAAATCTACGTCATCGCGGGGAGAGAGTGATTAATGCGGATTCTCGGCCGAGTAGGTACTGAAACTTTGAGAACATAATAGCGCATTGTGTTGTTTCGTTCCTACTCTCGTCCCTGTGTTGAAGCGCTATCATGTTCTCGGAGAGTGACGGCGCGCTTCGTGACCTTCCCCTCCTCGGACATGAGCAGGCGTGATCAGGCCATAGAAGATTCGCTCTCCTCCATAGGGCTCCTGCGTTGCCCAGGGGGCGCTGCAAAAAGGGACACGATAGGACTTGTTTTGGGGAGTACAACCTTGAGCGTCTGAAACGGCCACACATGTAGAAGCCGGTGGGAATCAGTTCATCGAACGACGTTTCATCGACAGATCGTTTTATCGAAACGCGATGTTTCATCGACACGCGATGTTTCATCGACACGCGATGTTTCATCGACACGCGATGTTTCATCGACACGCGATGTTTCATCGACAGCTCAGATAAGCTTTTTTCTGTAACAAGCTGCACGAGACTGACGCCGCGATGCGGCGTGTACGGGTCGATCAGGTTAGAATTTCTGTATAGACGCTTTACACACGCGCCAAATTGAGCCGCCGTTGCCGACCTTCTCGTGTCTTTCCGAGATACCGAGCCGCTGAAACGGGCGTTGACGAGCCTCCACAGCGGCCTAAGATGATGCGATGGACACACTAGCACCTAAAGTGGAAATAACCTGTCCTGCTGTGGCAATGATGAAGTGAAGCAAACGGAATAAGAGGAAACAAAAACTGAAGGTCGGTTATGGCGGCGCCCATGCACAGCTGCTGCAAAGTGTCTATAGGCTCCCTACGGGAGCCAGAGTTGCGCGTCTGTTTTCCACGTGCCGCCACGCCGCTATTCGCCGAGACCCAATCACGTGAGGAGCAGACTCCAATGCCGTGCAGGAAAGTAGACGTTGCACGCGCCCCGGCGTACGTTCCCCTGCTTGTGAGCGCGGCGCGTGCCTCGAACGCGCGGCACCGCTATTCGCCGAATTTAGTCACGTGAGGAGCAGACTCCGAATGCCGTGCAGAAAAAAGAGGGCGCTACGGGGATGAACACGCAACTCTGGCTCCCGTAGGGAGCCTATACAGGACCTCTAGGACAGGTGGGTTAACATTTTTGTAATAAGCCGCTGCAGACTGTCGCCGTGAATCGGGGGAGGTTTAACGTGCACTCCAGTAATACAGGCGTGACGAAAAGTCCCTATAGCGTGCAATCGGCATAACGAGTGTCGACGAAACGTTCGTGTCGTGTTTTCCATGGAACCTGCGTCCATGAAAAGTTGTTCACGAATTTTAAGTGCACGAAACGAGTTTCGGCGAAACGATAGGGACCTTGTAGAAGCGTGCGTGCTCTGGTGCGGAACGCGAGATCAGAAGGAACATACAAAGGCACAACAACAATTCGAACGCCGACGAAGCACAGGTCAAAACTAAAGCGCTAAGAGCGTGGGTCAAGAGGCGCGGTTTCACGCATTCCTAAGTAAATAGAAAAACAAATGGAGCGTCGATGTTCACCACCCAGGGATAAGAGACCCTAGCGGTGTTGGCATTAAGCAGGCACTTTTGATTGTTTGAAGGCGTTGAATCTAGCTGAGTTCGAACGTGTTTTCCCGTTCTTCAACGTACAACAACATAAAAAGAAATCTCAGCGAAGGTTTTAAAAGTAGTGCGAGGCCCAAGCAGGGTAGCTTGTACCATAGTCATTAACATGTAATGTACCCTAGAGGTCCAGGCGGCATTAGGGTCAACTAGATAACTATATAGCTCCTTCGGAGCAGAGTAGCGTAAAGCCCCTTCATGTTTCAAAAGTAGCGCAAGGTGCGTCGATGCACGAGGCACGTGCAACGTGCAGCCCTTGGGAAGATCATGGCGGCACAGCGCAGCACTGAGCTAGATTTCAGACGCCATGTTCTTCCCAGAAGTAGCGCGCGGCACGTGTCTCGAGCATTTCCACAAATATGAATGGTGCCATTTTTCCCGGCATTGAGGGGCTTTACAGTAGCGTAGAGTTCCTGTATAGGCTCCCAGCCAGAGTTGCGCGTTCATCCCCGTAGCGCCGTCTTTCCTGCACGGCGTGTTGATCCTGCTCCTCACGTGACTGAATTCGGCGAACAGCGGCGCCGCGCGTTTGAGACGCGCGGCGCCCTCAAAAGCAGGGGAATGTACGCCGGGGCGCGTGCAACGTCTACTTTCCTGCACGGCACTTGATCCGGCTCTTCACGTGATCGGATCTCGGCGAGCGGCGCGGCGGCACGTGGAAAACAGACGCGCCACTCTGGCTCCCGTATGGCGGGTTCACTGGAAGCGGATCCGCAAACGCGAAGCGTATCCGCGCGCCTAAGAACGAAGGGCGAGGGTAAGACGAGCCGGGGAGGAGGAAGCAGACAGAACGCTAAAGAGGGAAGGAGGTTTCCCCCTCTCTTCTCCAGCGTTCCGTCTGCTTCCTCCTCCCCGGCCCGTCTTACCCTCGCCCTTCGTTCTTGGTTGGAGCGCGTTTTTGCCAACCGCTTCGGGACCCATTTCTCCGAACCGCTTTCACGAACCGCAAAGCGGCAACCAATCACAACGCGACACTGACGTGACGTCAGTGACTTTCGAAACAAGATGGCACCTGTCGCTGGTGAGGCGTCCAAGGCGCTGTAGTCCTAGCGTTACGGCAGACAAATCAACGAAGATACGAGATGTTCACGTCCGTCACTTGAATCCGCCGCGAAAAGAATTGACTCGTAATTTTAATGGGCTTCGCACCGGTGATTTGGTTCGGGTGAGAGTTGGTTTATTATTCAGAGTGCCACAGCCCGAAGCTCGCTGCCTTGTTAGCCTCTGCCCGTAGAACGTCGGAACCCGCCCCTGATCGACCGAAATGTCAGATTTTGTACCCACTAACGCAGTCGCGGGAACTATTGAAAGCTTTCGACACCGTGCATGACCACCAGGAAGGCCGATAGAGACGTCGTGAGCCTGATTGCGTAGCCAACGCACTTCCGTGGAGTGGCCAGGGTACCTGCGCTAGCTCGACCTATAAAGTTTACTGCTAACAAAACAAATAAAGGGACCTACTCCAGGAATAAAGTGTACGTACCAGACAATGCAGAGGTAATCCATACGGCGTTTATTTGAGCTTAATGTCAAACAAACAGTAGACTCGATCGACGAGCGAGTGACGAGAGGAGAGTCCGCCACCAACACTGCCCCGCACCACGGTCCACCCCACCGCTCACAACTTCGAAAATGATAAGAGCGAACGAGGGGAGAAAACTGGCCCTCTATCCCGAAGACAAGGTCAGCTATTCATGCGGGAAGGGTCCACTTCGAAGAAAAGAACGGGGGCATTCTGTTCTGAGTCAGCAAGGGGCGCCTAGCTGGGCTTTGCTTGTGGGCGAAGTCGAGGGAATCACAGACGAGTTTGGCGGGTCCATGCTTCTTTTTTCGCTGCCTGAACTCGTGATGCGTGCTGTTCGAGGCGGGGTTTAAGCCGCACGTCCGGAGGCTTCCTGGCTCGTGACGACGACCATTCCCGGAAGTGAGTCCAGTGGAGGTGGGAGAATTGGTAACGTAACGAACGGTTTTATTACATGGTTGCGATACAGTCGTCAAATCCGAGAGAACAACCGGAGCAGCGTCACGCTCCGCCTTATATAGGGTCCGTTTCTTCCTCACTCTCCGCCAGGGCAGCAGGTGCGACGTAGCAAACCGCCGCCAAGTGCGTTGCAGCAAAGTCCGCCGCGTCGTAGCCAGAAGTGCGTCGTAGCCATGGTTCTCCGCAGTAAATTAGGCCATGCCTCTCTCCCCTTCCGGAGCGCACGAACCCACACGCACACACACACGTCCCGTTGACGTCACGGACGCGTTGAGACTCGTTTCGGGCAAGCCCCAACAGGCGGGCGACAATCCCGGACAGATCGTGACTCGTTTCCGCATCGTTGAAACTCGGAAGAAGGTCGCCGAAGGTTCCATTCTTAACAGTGGAACCACGACCAGAGTTGGTCGTGGTGCGAACATCCCGGAGAAAAATCTTCAGAGTGCCAAAATGTCAAAATTTTGGCTTTGGATCGTCGATTAAAGTGGATTTTGGATTGTAAAACAGGGTTGCCAAACGCAACTCTCAAAAGATCACGCGTGATCGCCGAGAAACCACCAACCGCCTTTCGGTGTGTCTGAACGGGGTCGCTCGCGAACCGCATCCGCAATCGCTTCGCGAACGCGGATCCGCTTCCAGTGTGAATGCGCCAGTAGGGAGCCTATACAGGAACTCTAGAGTAGCGCAATCTAGAATGCCATCTCTCGCGACTAGCGGCGAACGCCCGGGGGTTCTAACTCCGGTCACAAATGCATGGGGAACGTGAGAAAATCATTGTTTCTTGATTATTTTGGGGATGCACGAACGACAATAGTTTTTGACATTAATAAAGGAACAGTTTACAATAGTTTGCGCTAAGGTTTCTGCCATGTAATAATTTTGTTCTTTTTTATAAATTGCCTGAGCGGCATCATGCAGCAGATGACGCGGCAACGTCACACCGTTCACGTGACCCGCTCCGGCCAATCCATAAAGTCCATCTCCGCTGCTTAAAACAACCGTCTGTTTCAAACGCCATTGCCTTGGAAATTGCCTTCTCAAACTTTTCACACGCGCCTAACATTATTAAAACTTTGAAGTGTTTAGTGCTTTAACAACTTCACAACAGACTAGTTTCGAAAAGTGTAAACTCGGCGTCTATTTTTAGGGGCGAAGCTCCTTAGGGTCTAGCCTTGTCCATCCGTCCGTCCGTCCGGGGTCCGTGCTCACAAAAAAGAAGAAAAAAAAATGTTTACGCAGTCGAGAGGATTGGAACCTATGCGGGGAGACCCCAATGCCTTAACCACTCGGCCACGACTGAGGGACGAGTAGGGGACTCTGAGATGTGGTAGTAACTGAGATGAGATGTGGTAGTAAGAGCTGGGGGGATGTCATGGATGAAACGTTGCATGTAGCCGCTCAATGTCTATACAGGAGAGGGCGCTGCGGTCAAATGCGTATATAATCGCGTTAAACTTCGCATGCATGGCTCTGCATTTCACCGACCATAAAGCAGTAATAATGAAGTCGAAACGCAACCCGGAACTCAACACTACCTATGAGCAAAAAAAAAAAAAATAATCAGCACCATTAGCACTACCTATGAACAATAAAATCAGTACCATCAGCACCACCAGGGCTTCGCCCCAATCAACATCATTCCCCACGTGGAGATGCGGCCATTTTTTTTTTATCAGCCGTGTTGCGTCGATCTCCATGTGTTCACCCATAGGGCGGACCGCCTCCCGGAACCCTGAGTACCACGTGACTCGCGCCGAGCTGCTCTGTCGGCCATGTTGTCGGCAAAACACGCGGATCAAAGGATTGCGCTTACCAAACGGTCGAAAACTGACTTCCGGTAATGAATTTGTATGGGAAAAAGGGAGCGGAATTTCTCCCTGCGCTCGATTAGAAGAGCAAATATCCGGATTAATTCGTGCGTACTAGGTAGCTTGGAACATTTCTCAGTCAGGCAGACGAACTAAGTAGACAGTTACGGTATTTTTCTTTCAACTTCATGGCATTAAAAACGGTGCTAAAATGGCTGCGCACGTATAATTATAATATTGTGTATACTGTCGGACACTGTTCCGCGAACACGGTGTCGGCGCTTTCTAGCCGAGGTGATAGACGTGCCAAACGAACGAAGGACATCTGAAAAAACAAGAAACGGCAAGAACCATGCACGCTGTAACATTAGATCAGTAACTCCGTGTGCATGTACAATCAAAATAAATGAAAGGCGAGGTAATATTGTCCGATTTTCAATAAGTACCGGTTTCTTCTTTCTGCTCTGTGCGGAGATGCTTGCACTACGTTCGAAACATCACCCACACGCTCGAAATATTTTGAGAACAAGGGCCTATAAAAGCTGCCCGGCATAGAGAATAATGGAAAGGCACTTTTCATAGCCCACGTACTTTCATTCTTTACGTTTTGAGTATTTCTAACCGGTCGTTAAAATGCACGACGGGGTCATTTTTATGTAGTGACAGGAGGGGCATATTAGCAATATATAAGCGCCATCGGAATGCTGGCGAGCCTCGAGCACGCCCCATATTCCATTCGATCGTTATTTTGCTTAGAATCGTCGCTCGTCTTTACTCACCTGCTGTTGAACAGAGGTTTGGGCTTGAAATATAGCGAAGCTAAACGTCTTTCACAGATGAAGAATAATGCGCTAAGTAAAGCAATTACCCTTTTACAACATTAAAAAAGGTACGTACTATTCGATACGACCTAAATCAGAAAACGCTATTGTTATTTTAAGGCGAAGCGATCAAACGCACGCACGTTTTCCCCTAGGAATGCACAGGAACGCCGCAAAACCAGACTGGTTGCTGTCTTCTTCAATTGGCCTCCAGCAAGTCGCATGGACACACGCCAGTTGAGCCTCTAGCGTACATTATAATCCCTCTATGGCTCGTATTGCCCGAAATGAGGGGGCTACAGTTTGTTCAAAGCCACAGCCGCACGAGCACAGCAAAGAGCCATCACGTACAGTCGTGGACGATATCAAAAAAGCCCAAGCGAGCGCGGGGCTTGGAAGACCCGCAGCACTACCTACCTGGAAAAAGCTGAATCCTTATCGTGGCTTGAACGGCTGTTTCGTTGTCGTCACTCTCCGCTTGACCAACTGTCGCAGGGCTAATGCTGATTTCAGCGCCGAATGTAGAGGCGTTACGCGGCGAAAGGCAAAATCAAGCGTGGCTGAAACCACCGGGTCGGCACACTTGAGCGATCTGTCTTTGGGGGTTCGATAATAAGTTGGCGGGATAAATGACCATAAGCAAACCTCAACCTGCGCGGAAACAAAAACGTAATCCCGCAAAAAGAAAAAGGGGGGGGGGGGAGGAAAAAAAGGATGTACGGAGTTTTAAGGTTTCAGCGCACTGTCTTTGGTTGGCGATCGGGCGTGACGTCCCAGCTGGGCGAGAATCGTTGAAAAAAAAAAAAAAAAGCAGGTTTGGCTTTCTCGCGAGTGCGAGATTGCATGGGGCAACAGTGTTGCCGAATGGGCAGCCCCGTTCCATTCCAGTTTCCGACATTCCTATCGAGGAAGACACTGTCCCCTTCCCACTCCCGGAATGGCGCAACTCTACCATTCCATGCCTCCGATTCCTAAACGTAAACAAGAAATGGCGCTTGACAGCTATATTGGGTTCCAGGAAAAAGCAACATAGAGCTGACATTATAAAACGCAGACGACTGCGACAGTATGCAAAAGGCTTCCCCAAAGCACTATAGAGTAAGCCGAGTGGTGGGAGCACAAAGTGCTTCGTGGCAGTTGGTGTCACTGCACACATCGATCGTCCCATCAAGCAGAAAGCCGCGGAAACAATGCTAATATAACTTACAATAGACAATCTGTCTGCCTGAGGCGTGTTATTTTTGAGCATGACTGTGGGTATGCACAATATGGCTGTGACATGTTACGGCCATTCCATCTCAAAAGCCCAGATGTTGCGCTAGACCATTTTCGATTTTTAAAATGAAATTCGTGGCTTTTTACCCAGATAGGCGCAGGTAGGCGCAGAAAAGTTGTGTTCTCGTATAGATATTTATGGGAAAAGGCTTGTTTCTGCTTCCGTGGTTTTCCAGTCGTTGCAATCGCAACTGTCGTCTGCGGTGGAGTCCTCTTGTAATCTAGCACGGCTGGTCCTATCTGCTGTTTTTTAGCGTTGCCGGGGCAGCAGATCCGCCAGCAGGTCGGTTGTTTCACAGCACATTTTGTCCCTCTTGTGATAGTCAGGACAGACATATGCAGCGGCATCGTAGCCACTCGAGTAGGCGATATGAAGACGGCCCGTTGTTTCTGCAAACAAACCTAAAATTGGGATGGTACTCATTGAACAGAAAGAACGCACTCTCGCACGATTCGGTTTTCCAGTCGTTGCAATCGCAACTGTCGTCTGCGGTGGAGTCCTCTTGTAATCTAGCACGGCTGGTTCTATCTGCTGTTTTTTAGCGTTGCCGGGGCAGCAGATCCGCCAGCAGGTCGGCTGTTTCACAGCACATTTTGTCCCTCTTGTGATAGTCAGGACAGACATATGCAGCGGCATCATAGCCACTCGAGTAGGCGATATGAAGACGGCCCGTTGTTTCTGCAAACAAACCTAAAATTGGGATGGTACGCATTGCACAGAAAGAAAGCACTCTCGCAAGATTCGGTTTTCCAGTCGTTGCAATCGCAACTGTCGTCTGCGGCGGAGTCCTCTTGTAATCTAGCACGGCTGGTTCTATCTGCTGTTTTTTAGCGTTGCCGGGGCAGCAGATCCGCCAGCAGGTCGGTTGTTTCACAGCACATTTTGTCCCTCTTGTGATAGTCAGGACAGACATATGCAGCGGCATCAGTAGCCACTCGAGTAGGCGATATGAAGACGGCCCGTTGTTTCTGCAAACAAACCTAAAATTGGGATGGTACTCATTGAACAGAAAGAACGCACTCTCGCACGATTCGGGCGCATTAAGGTCGGGTCTTTTGACACAAGCCAGTCTCGTATTCAGAACGGCATATGCAACTTTAAAAACTTTGATAGGTGTCACATGAACGTAACTACCTCAACTCAAACCGGTAAGAAGACGAATGGCGTACAGCTTAAATGTTTTTACAGTCTATAGTTGGTTCGTGAAAGCATGTGCATATAACCGCAGCAAATAAACGGAGCCGGTGACACATTAGCGATGAGTAAACACGACACAACTATCATCCTACTTAATAAAACTTAATAAAATAAAACCGTAAGAATTTCCTAGTTACCCTCATCAGCATCCGCACGAACCACAGAATAGCGAGTTTTAGTAGACCGTGTTTCCCCCTCCGCTAAGCCCCTCTGCTACCCAGTAACTCTACAGCCAAGGTCATCGGCACGCAGGCGCAGTGGCGGTTTCTTCGTAGTGGAGGGTTAGCGGAGGGGGAAACAGGGTCTACTAAAGTCCCTAATGACTTGCTCGAGCCGATTGACCTGCTTCATCCACCGCGTCACCGTACTCTTAGGTAAAAAGTAAAATTGTTTCTTTAGCAGATTTCCGATCGCACTAGTCAGTCCCCTCATTTTTCTAGCGTGCGCCGTTCACACACTTGCGACCAAGTAGGACCGAAAGAAACAATTGAACGGGTTTTAAGCCATCTTGCGACCACGTAGGGCCAGATGCGCTGCTGCGGAGCAGGTCCTATGCCGTAGTAAGGAGCTTAAAAACCGGTCTTGGCTGTGTCGGTCCTACTCGGTTGCGGTAAACCTAGTCGGTCCTACCGCAGCGAACGCTAGGTGTCACTGTGACAATCCAACGCCGCGTTACTGTCACGTGACCCTCGAGAGGGGCGCAGCGACGCGCGGGTGACGTGCACGAGGCTGGATTGGCTGGGATGGCTCGTCCCCCAACGTTACTCGATCAACTCGGTTGGCAGACTCCCACGAAGGTCCCTTCCCCTGTCAGTCCTAAAAGGACCTTGACGCCAAAGGACCTTTAGTGGAAATGTCATCTAATACCCCTGTCAGACGGCGTTCTAAAGATCCTTTTCACTAAGCTCCTTTAAAAAAATCGGCCAATCAGCTCGCGATGTGGAGTGCGCACGTGCTCTGTGGCGCGAGCACGTGCTCTACGGCGTGCGCTGGTTCGCCTATTTTATAAAGGAGCTTAGTGAAAAGGACCTTTAAAACGCCGTCTGACAGGGTTATAAGCAGTGCCACACGGCAACTCAAATGACATTTAGCGTAAAGGGCCTTTTCGTGAACCTGGGTTCCCGCAACTCCTTTACTGCTGCTAAAGGCCTACTCTCGTCAGGAGCGGTCTACACTAGAGAAGCAAATTGAAATAAAAGATCGTACGGATATCTAAAATCAATGCCTTTGTATGCTTACTATTGAAAAGATCGTGTTTCACGTACATTCTGTACAGACCTCGCTCTACTAATAGTTTTCTGTACTACTTGGGGCCCCGGCTATCTAGTAGGCCTCGTCGTCCCGCTGCTCGCATCGTCCGCTCGGCACTTGGGTTTTCCTCCTCTCGATTTTCCTTACAACCATAGTTATCTAGCTTTTATTTCTCTACTTTATATTTGATCATCCTCGAATAGTGTATTGCTAACTGGTTTTTGTACATATATATTCTGTATCTCCCTCGCGTCATCCGCTTCGGCACTTGGGTTTTCCTCCTCTCGATTTTCCTTACAACCATAGTTATCTAGCTTTTATTTCTCTACTTTATATTTGATCATCCTCGAATAGTGTATTGCTAACTGGTTTTTGTACATATATATTCTGTATCTCCCTCGCGTCATCCGCTTCGGCACTTGGGTTTTCCTCCTCTCGATTTTCCTTACAACCATAGTTATCTAGCTTTTATTTCTCTACTTTATATTTGATCATCCTCGAATAGTGTATTGCTAACTGGTTTTTGTACATATATATTTCTGTATCTCCCTCGCGTCATCCGCTTCGGCACTTGGGTTTTCCTCCTCTCGATTTTCCTTACAACCATAGTTATCTAGCTTTTATTTCTCTACTTTATATTTGATCATCCTCGAATAGTGTATTGCTAACTGTTTTTTGTACATATATATTTCTGTATCTCCCTCGCGTCATCCGCTTCGGCACTTGGGTTTTCCTCCTCTCGATTTTCCTTACAACCATAGTTATCATAGCCACTCGAGTAGGCGATATGAAGACGGCCCGTTGTTTCTGCAAACAAACCTAAAATTGGGATGGTACGCATTGCACAGAAAGAAAGCAGTCTCGCACGATTCGGTTTTCCAGTCGTTGCAATCGCAACTGTCGTCTGCGGTGGAGTCCTCTTGTAATCTAGCACGGCTGGTCCTATCTGCTGTTTTTTAGCGTTGCCGGGGCAGCAGATCCGCCAGCAGGTCGGTTGTTTCACAGCACATTTTGTCCCTCTTGTGATAGTCAGGACAGACATATGCAGCGGCATCATAGCCACTCGAGTAGGCGATATGAAGACGGCCCGTTGTTTCTGCAAAAAAACCTAAAATTGGGATGGTACGCATTGCACAGAAAGAAAGCACTCTCGCACGATTCGGGCGCATTAAGGTCGGGTCTTTTGACACAAGCCAGTCTCGTATTCAGAACGGCATATGCAACTTTAAAAACTTTGATAGGTGTCACATGAACGTAACTACCTCAACTCAAACCGGTAAGAAGACGAATGGCGTACAGCTTAAATGTTTTTACAGTCTATAGTTAGTTCGTGAAAGCATGTGCATATAACCGCAGCAAATAAACGGAGCCGATGACACATTAGCGATGAGTAAACACGACACAACTATCATCCTACTTAATAAAACTTAATAAAATAAAACCGTAAGAATTTCCTAGTTACCCTCATCAGCATCCGCACGAACCACAGAATAGCGAGTTTTAGTAGACCGTGTTTCCCCCTCCGCTAAGCCCCTCTGCTACCCAGTAACTCTACAGCCAAGGTCATCGGCACGCAGGCGCAGTGGCGGTTTCTTCGTAGTGGAGGGTTAGCGGAGGGGGAAACAGGGTCTACTAAAAGTCCCTAATGACTTGCTCGAGCCGATTGACCTGCTTCATCCACCGCGTCACCGTACTCTTAGGTTAAAAAGTAAAATTGTTTCTTTAGCAGATTTCCGATCGCACTAGTCAGTCCCCTCATTTTTCTAGCGTGCGCCGTTCACACACTTGCGACCAAGTAGGACCGAAAGAAACAATTGAACGGGTTTTAAGCCTCTTGCGACCACGTAGGGCCAGATGCGCTGCTGCGGAGCAGGTCCTATGCCGTAGTAAGGAGCTTAAAACCGGTCTTGGCTGTGTCGGTCCTACTCGGTTGCGGTAAACCTAGTCGGTCCTACCGCAGCGAACGCTAGGTGTCACTGTTGACAATCCAACGCCGCGTTACTGTCACGTGACCCTCGAGAGGGGCGCAGCGACGCGCGGGTGACGTGCACGAGGCTGGATTGGCTGGGATGGCTCGTCCCCCAACGTTACTCGATCAACTCGGTTGGCAGACTCCCACGAAGGTCCCTTCCCCTGTCAGTCCTAAAAGGACCTTGACGCCAAAGGACCTTTAGTGGAAATGTCATCTAATACCCCTGTCAGACGGCGTTCTAAAGATCCTTTTCACTAAGCTCCTTTAAAAAAATCGGCCAATCAGCTCGCGATGTGGAGTGCGCACGTGCTCTGTGGCGCGAGCACGTGCTCTACGGCGTGCGCTGGTTCGCCTATTTTATAAAGGAGCTTAGTGAAAAGGACCTTTAAAACGCCGTCTGACAGGGTTATAAGCAGTGCCACACGGCAACTCAAATGACATTTAGCGTAAAGGGCCTTTTCGTGAACCTGGGTTCCCGCAACTCCTTTACTGCTGCTAAAGGCCTACTCTCGTCAGGAGCGGTCTACACTAGAGAAGCAAATTGAAATAACGCACTCTCGCACGATTCGGTTTTCCAGTCGTTGCAATCGCTACTGTCGTCTGCGGTGGAGTCCTCTTGTAATCTAGCACGGCTGGTCCTATCTGCTGTTTTTTAGCGTTGCCGGGGCAGCAAATCCGCCAGCAGGTCGGTTGTTTCACAGCACATTTTGTCCCTCTTGTGATAGTCAGGACAGACATATGCAGCGGCATCATAGCCACTCGAGTAGGCGATATGAAGACGGCCCGTTGTTTCTGCAAACAAACCTAAAATTGGGATGGTACGCATTGCACAGAAAGAAAGCACTCTCGCACGATTCGGGCGCATTAAGGTCGGGTCTTTTGACACAAGCCAGTCTCGTATTCAGAACGGCATATGCAACTTTAAAAACTTTGATAGGTGTCACATGAACGTAACTACCTCAACTCAAACCGGTAAGAAGACGAATGGCGTACAGCTTAAATGTTTTTACAGTCTATAGTTGGTTCGTGAAAGCATGTGCATATAACCGCAGCAAATAAACGGAGCCGGTGACACATTAGCGATGAGTAAACACGACACAACTATCATCCTACTTAATAAAACTTAATAAAATAAAACCGTAAGAATTTCCTAGTTACCCTCATCAGCATCCGCACGAACCACAGAATAGCGAGTTTTAGTAGACCGTGTTTCCCCCTCCGCTAAGCCCCTCTGCTACCCAGTAACTCTACAGCCAAGGTCATCGGCACGCAGGCGCAGTGGCGGTTTCTTCGTAGTGGAGGGTTAGCGGAGGGGGAAACAGGGTCTACTAAAAGTCCCTAATGACTTGCTCGAGCCGATTGACCTGCTTCATCCACCGCGTCACCGTACTCTTAGGTTAAAAAGTAAAATTGTTTCTTTAGCAGATTTCCGATCGCACTAGTCAGTCCCCTCATTTTTCTAGCGTGCGCCGTTCACACACTTGCGACCAAGTAGGACCGAAAGAAACAATTGAACGGGTTTTAAGCCTCTTGCGACCACGTAGGGCCAGATGCGCTGCTGCGGAGCAGGTCCTATGCCGTAGTAAGGAGCTTAAAAACCGGTCTTGGCTGTGTCGGTCCTACTCGGTTGCGGTAAACCTAGTCGGTCCTACCGCAGCGAACGCTAGGTGTCACTGTTGACAATCCAACGCCGCGTTACTGTTACGTGACCCTCGAGAGGGGCGCAGCGACGCGCGGGTGACGTGCACGAGGCTGCATTGGCTGGGATGGCTCGTCCCCCAACGTTACTCGATCAACTCGGTTGGCAGACTCCCACGAAGGTCCCTTCCCCTGTCAGTCCTAAAGGACCTTGACGCCAAAGGACCTTTAGTGGAAATGTCATCTAATACCCCTGTCAGACGGCGTTCTAAAGATCCTTTTCACTAAGCTCCTTTAAAAAAATCGGCCAATCAGCTCGCGATGTGGAGTGCGCACGTGCTCTGTGGCGCGAGCACGTGCTCTACGGCGTGCGCTGGTTCGCCTATTTTATAAAGGAGCTTAGTGAAAAGGACCTTTAAAACGCCGTCTGACAGGGTTATAAGCAGTGCCACACGGCAACTCAAATGACATTTAGCGTAAAGGTCCTTTTCGTGAACCTGGGTTCCCGCAACTCCTTTACTGCTGCTAAAGGCCTACTCTCGTCAGGAGCGGTCTACACTAGAGAAGCAAATTGAAATAAAAGATCGTACGGATATCTAAAATCAATGCCTTTGTATGCTTACTATTGAAAAAGATCGTGTTTCACGTACATTCTGTACAGACCTCGCTCTACTAATAGTTTTCTGTACTACTTGGGGCCCCGGCTATCTAGTAGGCCTCGTCGTCCCGCTGCTCGCATCGTCCGCTTCGGCACTTGGGTTTTCCTCCTCTCGATTTTCCTTACAACCATAGTTATCTAGCTTTTATTTCTCTACTTTATATTTGATCATCCTCGAATAGTGTATTGCTAACTGGTTTTTGTACATATATATTTCTGTATCTCCCTCGCGTCATCCGCTTCGGCACTTGGGTTTTCCTCCTCTCGTAATCTAGCACGGCTGGTCCTATCTGCTGTTTTTTAGCGTTGCCGGGGCAGCAAATCCGCCAGCAGGTCGGTTGTTTCACAGCACATTTTGTCCCTCTTGTGATAGTCAGGACAGACATATGCAGCGGCATCATAGCCACTCGAGTAGGCGATATGAAGACGGCCCGTTGTTTCTGCAAACAAACCTAAAATTGGGATGGTACGCATTGCACAGAAAGAAAGCACTCTCGCACGATTCGGGCGCATTAAGGTCGGGTCTTTTGACACAAGCCAGTCTCGTATTCAGAACGGCATATGCAACTTTAAAAACTTTGATAGGTGTCACATGAACGTAACTACCTCAACTCAAACCGGTAAGAAGACGAATGGCGTACAGCTTAAATGTTTTTACAGTCTATAGTTGGTTCGTGAAAGCATGTGCATATAACCGCAGCAAATAAACGGAGCCGGTGACACATTAGCGATGAGTAAACACGACACAACTATCATCCTACTTAATAAAACTTAATAAAATAAAACCGTAAGAATTTCCTAGTTACCCTCATCAGCATCCGCACGAACCACAGAATAGCGAGTTTTAGTAGACCGTGTTTCCCCCTCCGCTAAGCCCCTCTGCTACCCAGTAACTCTACAGCCAAGGTCATCGGCACGCAGGCGCAGTGGCGGTTTCTTCGTAGTGGAGGGTTAGCGGAGGGGGAAACAGGGTCTACTAAAAGTCCCTAATGACTTGCTCGAGCCGATTGACCTGCTTCATCCACCGCGTCACCGTACTCTTAGGTTAAAAAGTAAAATTGTTTCTTTAGCAGATTTCCGATCGCACTAGTCAGTCCCCTCATTTTTCTAGCGTGCGCCGTTCACACACTTGCGACCAAGTAGGACCGAAAGAAACAATTGAACGGGTTTTAAGCCTCTTGCGACCACGTAGGGCCAGATGCGCTGCTGCGGAGCAGGTCCTATGCCGTAGTAAGGAGCTTAAAAACCGGTCTTGGCTGTGTCGGTCCTACTCGGTTGCGGTAAACCTAGTCGGTCCTACCGCAGCGAACGCTAGGTGTCACTGTTGACAATCCAACGCCGCGTTACTGTTACGTGACCCTCGAGAGGGGCGCAGCGACGCGCGGGTGACGTGCACGAGGCTGCATTGGCTGGGATGGCTCGTCCCCCAACGTTACTCGATCAACTCGGTTGGCAGACTCCCACGAAGGTCCCTTCCCCTGTCAGTCCTAAAAGGACCTTGACGCCAAAGGACCTTTAGTGGAAATGTCATCTAATACCCCTGTCAGACGGCGTTCTAAAGATCCTTTTCACTAAGCTCCTTTAAAAAAATCGGCCAATCAGCTCGCGATGTGGAGTGCGCACGTGCTCTGTGGCGCGAGCACGTGCTCTACGGCGTGCGCTGGTTCGCCTATTTTATAAAGGAGCTTAGTGAAAAGGACCTTTAAAACGCCGTCTGACAGGGTTATAAGCAGTGCCACACGGCAACTCAAATGACATTTAGCGTAAAGGGCCTTTTCGTGAACCTGGGTTCCCGCAACTCCTTTACTGCTGCTAAAGGCCTACTCTCGTCAGGAGCGGTCTACACTAGAGAAGCAAATTGAAATAAAAGATCGTACGGATATCTAAAATCAATGCCTTTGTATGCTTACTATTGAAAAAGATCGTGTTTCACGTACATTCTGTACAGACCTCGCTCTACTAATAGTTTTCTGTACTACTTGGGGCCCCGGCTATCTAGTAGGCCTCGTCGTCCCGCTGCTCGCATCGTCCGCTTCGGCACTTGGGTTTTCCTCCTCTCGATTTTCCTTACAACCATAGTTATCTAGCTTTTATTTCTCTACTTTATATTTGATCATCCTCGAATAGTGTATTGCTAACTGGTTTTTGTACATATATATTTCTGTATCTCCCTCGCGTCATCCGCTTCGGCACTTGGGTTTTCCTCCTCTCGATTTTCCTTACAACCATAGTTATCTAGCTTTTATTTCTCTACTTTATATTTGATCATCCTCGAATAGTGTATTGCTAACTGTTTTTTGTACATATATATTTCTGTATCTCCCTCGCGTCATCCGCTTCGGCACTTGGGTTTTCCTCCTCGATTTTCCTTACAACCATAGTTATCTAGCTTTTATTTCTCTACTTTATATTTGATCATCCTCGAATAGTGTATTGCTAACTGGTTTTTGTACATATATATTTCTGTATCTCCCTCGCGTCATCCGCTTCGGCACTTGGGTTTTCCTCCTCTCGATTTTCCTTACAACCATAGTTATCTAGCTTTTATTTCTCTACTTTATATTTGATCATCCTCGAATAGTGTATTGCTAACTGTTTTTTGTACATATATGTTTCTGTATCTCCCTCGCGTCATCCGCTTCGGCACTTGGGTTTTCCTCCTCTCGATTTTCCTTACAACCATAGTTATCTAGCTTTTATTTCTCTACTTTATATTTGATCATCCTCGAATAGTGTATTGCTAACTGGTTTTTGTACATATATATTTCTGTATCTCCCTCGCGTCGTCCGCTTCGGCACTTGGGTTTTCCTCCTCTCGATTTTCCTTACAACCATAGTTATCTAGCTTTTATTTCTCTACTTTATATTTGATCATCCTCGAATAGTGTATTGCTAACTGGTTTTTGTACATATATTTCTGTATCTCCCTCGCGTCATCCGCTTCGGCACTTGGGTTTTCCTCCTCTCGATTTTCCTTACAACCATAGTTATCTAGCTTTTATTTCTCTACTTTATATTTGATCATCCTCGAATAGTGTATTGCTAACTGTTTTTTGTACATATATGTTTCTGTATCTCCCTCGCGTCATCCGCTTCGGCACTGGGTTTTCCTCCTCTCGATTTTCCTTACAACCATAGTTATCTAGCTTTTATTTCTCTACTTTATATTTGATCATCCTCGAATAGTGTATTGCTAACTGTTTTTGTACATATATTTCTGTATCTCCCTCGCGTCGTCCGCTTCGGCACTTGGGTTTTCCTCCTCTCGATTTTCCTTACAACCATAGTTATCTAGCTTTTATTTCTCTACTTTATATTTGATCATCCTCGAATAGTGTATTGCTAACTGGTTTTTGTACATATATATTTCTGTATCTCCCTCGCGTCATCCGCTTCGGCACTTGGGTTTTCCTCCTCTCGATTTTCCTTACAACCATAGTTATCTAGCTTTTATTCTCTACTTTATATTTGATCATCCTCGAATAGTGTATTGCTAACTGTTTTTTGTACATATATATTTCTGTATCTCCCTCGCGTCATCCGCTTCGGCACTTGGGTTTTCCTCCTCTCGATTTTCCTTACAACCATAGTTATCTAGCTTTTATTTCTCTACTTTATATTTGATCATCCTCGAATAGTGTATTGCTAACTGTTTTTTGTACATATATATTTCTGTATCTCCCTCGCGTCATCCGCTTCGGCACTTGGGTTTTCCTCCTCTCGATTTTCCTTACAACCATAGTTATCTAGCTTTTATTTCTCTACTTTATATTTGATCATCCTCGAATAGTGTATTGCTAACTGTTTTTGTACATATATATTTCTGTATCTCCCTCGCGTCATCCGCTTCGGCACTTGGGTTTTCCTCCTCTCGATTTTCCTTACAACCATAGTTATCTAGCTTTTATTTCTCTACTTTATATTTGATCATCCTCGAATAGTGTATTGCTAACTGGTTTTTGTACATATATATTCTGTATCTCCCTCGCGTCATCCGCTTCGGCACTTGGGTTTTCCTCCTCTCGATTTTCCTTACAACCATAGTTATCTAGCTTTTATTTCTCTACTTTATATTTGATCATCCTCGAATAGTGTATTGCTAACTGGTTTTTGTACATATATATTTCTGTATCTCCCTCGCGTCATCCGCTTCGGCACTTGGGTTTTCCTCCTCTCGATTTTCCTTACAACCATAGTTATCTAGCTTTTATTTCTCTACTTTATATTTGATCATCCTCGAATAGTGTATTGCTAACTGGTTTTTGTACATATATATTTCTGGAGGGGGAAACAGGGTCTACTAAAAGTCCCTAATGACTTGCTCGAGCCGATTGACCTGCTTCATCCACCGCGTCACCGTACTCTTAGGTTAAAAGTAAAATTGTTTCTTTAGCAGATTTCCGATCGCACTAGTCAGTCCCCTCATTTTTCTAGCGTGCGCCGTTCACACACTTGCGACCAAGTAGGACGAAAGAAACAATTGAACGGGTTTTAAGCCTCTTGCGACCACGTAGGGCCAGATGCGCTGCTGCGGAGCAGGTCCTATGCCGTAGTAAGGAGCTTAAAAACCGGTCTTGGCTGTGTCGGTCCTACTCGGTTGCGGTAAACCTAGTCGGTCCTACCGCAGCGAACGCTAGGTGTCACTGTTGACAATCCAACGCCGCGTTACTGTTACGTGACCCTCGAGAGGGGCGCAGCGACGCGCGGGGTGACGTGCACGAGGCTGCATTGGCTGGGATGGCTCGTCCCCCAACGTTACTCGATCAACTCGGTTGGCAGACTCCCACGAAGGTCCCTTCCCCTGTCAGTCCTAAAAGGACCTTGACGCCAAAGGACCTTTAGTGGAAATGTCATCTAATACCCCTGTCAGACGGCGTTCTAAAGATCCTTTTCACTAAGCTCCTTTAAAAAAATCGGCCAATCAGCTCGCGATGTGGAGTGCGCACGTGCTCTGTGGCGCGAGCACGTGCTCTACGGCGTGCGCTGGTTCGCCTATTTTATAAAGGAGCTTAGTGAAAAGGACCTTTAAAACGCCGTCTGACAGGGTTATAAGCAGTGCCACACGGCAACTCAAATGACATTTAGCGTAAAGGGCCTTTTCGTGAACCTGGGTTCCCGCAACTCCTTTACTGCTGCTAAAGGCCTACTCTCGTCAGGAGCGGTCTACAAGAGAAGCAAATTGAAATAAAAGATCGTACGGATATCTAAAATCAATGCCTTTGTATGCTTACTATTGAAAAAGATCGTGTTTCACGTACATTCTGTACAGACCTCGCTCTACTAATAGTTTTCTGTACTACTTGGGGCCCGGCTATCTAGTAGGCCTCGTCGTCCCGCTGCTCGCATCGTCCGCTTCGGCACTTGGGTTTTCCTCCTCTCGATTTTCCTTACAACCATAGTTATCTAGCTTTTATTCTCTACTTTATATTTGATCATCCTCGAATAGTGTATTGCTAACTGGTTTTTGTACATATATATTTCTGTATCTCCCTCGCGTCATCCGCTTCGGCACTTGGGTTTTCCTCCTCTCGATTTTCCTTACAACATAGTTATCTAGCTTTTATTTCTCTACTTTATATTGATCATCCTCGAATAGTGTATTGCTAACTGGTTTTTGTACATATATATTTCTGTATCTCCCTCGCGTCATCCGCTTCGGCACTTGGGTTTTCCTCCTCTCGATTTTCTTACAACCATAGTTATCTAGCTTTTATTTCTCTACTTTATATTTGATCATCCTCGAATAGTGTATTGCTAACTGGTTTTTGTACATATATATTTCTGTATCTCCCTCGCGTCATCCGCTTCGGCACTTGGGTTTTCTCCTCTCGATTTTCTTACAACCATAGTTATCTAGCTTTTATTTCTCTACTTTATATTGATCATCCTCGAATAGTGTATGCTAACTGGTTTTTGTACATATATTTCTGTATCTCCTCGCGTCATCCGCTTCGGCACTTGGGTTTTCCTCCTCTCGATTTTCCTTACAACCATAGTTATCTAGCTTTTATTTCTCTACTTTATATTTGATCATCCTCGAATAGTGTATTGCTAACTGGTTTTTGTACATATATATTTCTGTATCTCCCTCGCGTCATCCGCTTCGGCACTTGGGTTTTCCTCCTCTCGATTTTCTTACAACCATAGTTATCTAGCTTTTATTCTCTACTTTATATTGATCATCCTCGAATAGTGTATTGCTAACTGGTTTTTGTACATATATATTTCTGTATCTCCCTCGCGTCATCCGCTTCGGCACTTGGGTTTTCCTCCTCTCGATTTTCCTTACAACCATAGTTATCTAGCTTTTATTCTCTACTTTATA